>RJWJ010002608.1:0-98197 GCA_004363605.1 Indri indri | reverse complement strand
CTTGATGCCCCTCATTTCTGCCTTTCAAGTCTGAATCTCCTCTTTATCCTATCTCAGTAATTTCTCACCGATTTTATGAAATTCCTACAACATACAATACTCTCTAACAGCACTTAGCTAAGAAAAAGAAACTGGCTGCAGATCTCCTCCTCCCCTCAGTTTGTTTCCCTCCTTGCTTTAAGGCAAAATTTATCAAGATTTGTCTTCCTTTACTCACCTCCCCTTCTCCCCCAAAACTCTCAAGTTAGGCTCGCATTTCCTCTGCTCTTTGGAAGTTACTCTTGACAAGCTCTCCGCAGACTTCTATTTTGCCAAGCTCAATAGCACACCTCAGTCCTTATTCTTCTGATCTCTCAGTAGCATTTGCCGCAAACTGATAATATTTTACATTGTGTAACACTTTCTTTACCTGGCTCCCAGAAGTGGATTTTCCAGGGAGGAATAAAGTTTAGGTTTGCAAAGAATCATGTGTTTGTAACTTAGAATTCTTGTCTTTTTAAAAATGGCTCCCCCTATTGTATTGTCAGCTAGCATCCTCAAATACCGATTTACTCCTGCTTATCTCATGTATATTATGCTCTTGATTTTCACTGAAGGGCAGTAGTTAAGGCATGGGCTCTGGAATCAGACTATTCAAGTGTAAATCATTATCTATAATTTCTATATTCGTGAGTTGTTTCATATTTTAAAATAAAAATTGTAAATTTGTAGGTAGTAATTTTTATAATTTTTAATTTTTAATAAAATAGACTGTTTTTGAAAAATGCATATAATCTGTTTCTTGAAAAACATAAATGACCAAAATGGACTCAACAATAGATATAAAGCTTTATTGAAATATAAGCTGTAAACAAAATGACTAAAATAGTCAAAGACCTATATACCTTACTAGCACCACCTTTCCACAAAATAGACACACACACACACACACACACACACACACACACACACTCACCAGAGATTAGAAAGTTACAAGATAAATGCACACAAATCAACAGTGTTTTTATAATCTGGAAATAACCAACTGGAAAATATAATAAAAATAACCAAAAATAAAAATATATGGAAAATACTTCAACCTATATGTATTAAATTATAAGTGTTTACTGAAGGATTAAAAAAGAAGACCTGATTAAATGGAGAGTCATGCCACGTTCTTGGGGGGTAAGATGTAATAGTGTAGAGATGCTAATCCTTCTAAATATTAGTCTATAAATTCTGTCTAATGAGTTGACTATTGGTTTATCTTAAAGAAGAGGCAAGGACATGTTCACTATAATTATTATAATATTAATAATAAAAATGGACTTGCTTTACCAGATATCAAAATATATTCTAAATAACAGTAAATAAATAACGTGATTAGGTATAGGTAAGAAAGAACGAGAAACCACATGAGCATACATATGAGAATTCAGTATATAATAAAAGCAGCACTTTAGATCAGTGGAAAGGAAGAACTACACAAAGAATGGTTGTAAGATAAATACCTATGTATTTGGAAAAAAATAGAGTTTGGACATTATACCACATCACACTTAAAGTCTATAACAAAAACTAGTATACAAGTAGCAAAAAAATAAAGGAGTGAGAACTGTCTGGGTATAATGTGAATCTCAAAAAGCAGAAGAGAAAAATATTGACAATTATAGCTACACAAAATTGAAAAGTGTCTACTGAGTAAAAGATTCTGCAAATTTTTTTAAATTATACATTAACAAAAATTTATCTCAGATATCCAAGAAGTATCCGTATATTTATTTTGTGAATCTAACTTAAATGCAAGAGTATAAAATAATAATAATAAATATATATTATATGAATTGGAAAAATATATTCTCATATATTAGATAAAATACTTCTGTCTCTTGTACTGAAGTAACTCCTACCTACAGGTTAACAAAAAACAAAATTATGAAGAAGTAGAAAGAAGCATTTCACTGCAGAAAGATATTAAATACTAAAAAGGCATAGAAAGAGCTTCAACTTCATCAGTGACAGATAAATATTAATAAAACAATAGTAAGATACGTTTTTGGTACATTAAATTGGGAAGAGATTACATTCCAATAATACAGAATGAAGATAAGATGGAGAAAGGGCAAGAGAAGACAAAATTTTGTGATGAATACATCCTGATATTCTTATCAAATATGTGTATAGGAAAAGATCTGAAATGATTCTCACCGAATAATTAAAAATAGTTACCTCTGAGTAGTGACACTCAGCAGTGACCGGGATGCAGAAGATATTTCCACTTTTGACTTTATATATAACTGTAAACATCTGAAATATTTATAAGATATTTATATTTGCTTTTATAAATTGGAAAATAATTCACTCAAGGAGAAAAAATAGACCAAATGAAAGAAGATAAAAATCCAGTTTATGTTTATTAGAGTTATAACTAAGCCAAGGAAATAGTATCACTAAGATACTGTGTCCACTCAGTTGATAGAGATGTAGGGGTAAAAACTTGGATGTTTACTTAAGACAAGTTCTTTATTAGTATTAAAACTATTTGAAAATTAAAATTCCAATATGGAAAAATATGAATATAATATGTATGTTTCTAAAGCAAAGCATATGAACAGGGTACATGATCTGGAGCTCTGGAAGACTTTGGGCAGGGGAGGAAGCTCGGGCAAACATCTGTTTCTTCCGTGATAACAATGTGGTTTAATATGCTTGGGGACACTGAGAAGTGTATCAAGCCATCCATGTGTTGCTTATGAGTCTGGAGACCATTAGGAGCACAACAAGCAGGATTCTGACAAGCTAGGCCAGACTGACTTTAGAACATTTGTCTGTGAACCCCAGAGTTCCTCAGTCAGGAAATAGGAGGGGCAACAAGGCAGGGAACCAGAGACATTTAGAAAAAATTGGTTGCCTCAGCTGAGGGATAGGCATTTTACATGTCCTAAACCGAGGACCTGGAGGTCTATCTATATGGCATATAGCAACCTTGAACATAAAAATTTAGTTAAAATAAAGCAAGTTCATGCCATCCAGCTGGACTCTCAGAAGATAAAACTAAAAACTACAATCATTTTTTAAAGCTCCAACTGATGGTAGTTGAACAAATGAGCCACCAGCAACAACAAAGGAAAGACAGGTATTCACCATGAATAAACTCAAGTGGTGAATTATTGCATCATCAAAAATAAATCAAAAAATTTATGTTTCATCATTTCAAACAGGACAGAATAGTAGTATAGTATAGTGATATTAGTAAATGCTATCAGATCCATGCTTTCCCAAAGACTTAGTTTCATTACCCAAATTGAGAGCAAAACAAAATTGTTGGCTCTGGTCTCTGCCCCGCTCATCTCTCGCCACAACCACACTTTCCCTCCTCGTTCTGCTCCAACTATTCTCTCCTCCTTGCTCTGTATTGAACAAGCCGTGATCTGCCTATAAAATGTCGCTCCTTTAAATCAACAACTAAATTCAAATGTGAGTTCCATGATATTTTGATTAGGACCAATGACCCAAAGTCAGTGACATAGAAAGTCATTTCAGAATTAAATAAAATATTTTCTTTGTCCTTTTAATTAATTTAAGTGAAGTAACTCAGGAACAGAAACCAAACACCACGTGTTCTCACTTACAAGTAGGAGCCAAGCTTTGGGTATGCATGATCATACGGAGTGACATAAGGGACAATGGAGATCAAGAGGCAGGAGGCTGGGAAGGGATTGAGGGGTGAAAAATTACCTATTGGGTACAATGTACATTACTTGGGTGACCTATACACTAAAATCCCAGACTTAACCCTGTACAATTTATCAATGTAACAAAAAAATCGTATGTACCCCCTAAATCTATTGTAATAAAAAACTCTGTAACTGCAAGTAAAAAAAAAAAAAAGAATTAAAAAGACAAATTTCCTGATTCTTTGTATGAGCTCTGACATTAATTGAGCATGCCACTGTGATAAGTCCTTTCTTACTCAAGATTCCATATGGAAGGTGTCATTTTTATCTCTGCAATATAGGCGAGAAAACTGAGGCAAGCTAGGAAAATGTCAGGGCAGAAAGTAAACATCTCAGCCTTCTTAATCAGTATTCTATAACTTCCTCTGAGGTTATGTATGAATTGGGCTCATCTATATCTGTATCTGTATCTATATCTATAACATATCTATATCTATCCATAAAGATCTCATGTAGACCTATAGATTTAAAACAAAACAAAACCTAGAGTTTTCTTGCGATGGTTGATACACAGTTTTCCTTATTTTCAGTATAAAAGGATTTGTTGTCAATGCACACAAGCTTATGCATAGACACACACACACACACACACACACACACACACACACACACACAGGAGTACTAGCCATGTTTTTCCCCAAAGCTATGAAAAGGTTACCTAATCTAAAAAAAGATATTCAGCTTCACATCTTATGAGATGCTATATAGTTTTAATATCTGTTCTGCCCTGCAGCTATCTCCCAACAATAAACTATACATAGGAATCATAGTGTAAAGGGAAAATAAAGATATATAATGACACCAATATGTGAAAGAAAAACATCTGGAAATTCAGTTAAAATGTTAATAAACTCAGTGAAAAAGTCAAACTTTTTGATATTATGTAGACAAAATAAATGAATAGTTAGCTGAGTTGCATAGATATTTTGGTATTGCTTGAAAATAAGATGACTTAAAATGGTCTAACTATTGTTTCTAAATTATTTTTTTGTGAACCTGGGCATTTAATTTTAATCACAGATCTGTTTACAAATGGATGAGGTATAAATAAATGTTAACATTTTTGCTCAATGGATTGTGTTCCACTAAGAGGAGCATAAATTAGTGATGTATTACCAAGGTTTTCATTCACAGATGTATATTTTATGATATTGGTCTGGGAATGACATGATGCCTTAAAGGTGTTCATGTATGGAGGTCACAAATTCAAATTTCCTGATCAAATTAAACAAGTAGATTCTTCTAAAGATATTCTCTTGTACTCCTAAAGGTTAAAAAAAAAAAAAAGCCAGTCCAGGGAAATTTTGACATGTAGCCTGGAGGTAAAGAAGTTGGTCAAAGACAGAAGGAAATCCTAAAGATGGATGTTGAAGATGGAAAGTGTGGTCATCCTGAGTGGAAGCAACTCAGAGGGAGGAGGTATGTATTACAGAAGTTTGTCTGGAGGATCCTGTGTACAGGTGAGTAAAGTCCCAGCGCGAGAGAAGAGAAAGAAACATTCCTCTACTCTTATTTTGTTTTAAAATTTTTTAGTATGATAAAATATATAACATTTACCAATTTGACTATTTTTAGGTGTACAATTCAGTGGCATTAATTATACATGCATTGTTATGAAATCGTCACCACTGTCCATCTTCAGAACTTTTTCATCATGCCAACCTGAAACTCCATAACTGGCAACTCCCTGTTCTCCACTCCCGCAGCCCATGGTAACTACTACTCTACTTTCTGAATTTGACTGTTCTAGGTACTCCAGTTAAGTGGAATCATACAATATTTACCTTTTTGTGTTTGGCTTATTTCACTTTGCATAACATCTTCAAGGTTCATTCATAGGATAGTGTGTATCAGTATTTCTTTCTTTGTTAAGGGTCAATAATGTTCTATTGTAACTATATGCTACATTTAAAAAAATCTATTCATTGTTCCATAAACATTTTGGCTCTTTCCATCTTTTGGCTATTGTAAGTAATGCTGCAATAACATGCGTGTACAAATATCTGCTCAAGTCTCAGCTTTCAACTCTTTTCGACATATGTCCAGAAGTGGTGATTTTTAATTTTTGAAATTTTTATAGAAATATACAGAATGCTGCACACATGATAATGGTATATCAAGCATAATGAATTGATTCATCTAATCAGAATGCAGATAAAAAGGCCAGACCTGGCTGGGCACAGCGGCTCACGCCTGTGATCCTAGTACTTTGGGAGGCCAAGGTGGGAGGATCACTTGAAGTCAGGAGTTTGAGACCAGTCTGTGCAAGAGAGAGACCCTATTTCTACAAAAAAATAGAAAAATTAGCCAGGTGTGGTGGCATGAGCCTGTAGTTCCAACTACTCAGGAGGCTGAGGCAGGAGGATGGCTTGAGCCTAGAAGTTTGAGGTTGCTGTGAGTTATGATGACATCACTGCACTTTAGTCCCTGTGACAGAGCAAGCCCCTGTCTCAAAAAAAAAAAAAAAAAAAAAACAAAACGAGAGACCAAACCTTGACCAGCACCTAAAAATCCCCCTCTTCCAGTTCCTAGCCCACCCCAGGGGTGTCCACTCTCCTGACTTTCAACCCTCTAGATCAGTCTTGTCTGATTTTCAACTTATATAAATGGAGCTATATGATATTATTACATACTGTTATTTTTTTCCCACAACATTATGTTTGCGAGACTATAGAATTATGTTTCTGAGGTTATTAACATTATCTAACTCACTAACATTTGTGAGAACTTTAAAAATCCATATTGTTACATATAGTTTTAGTGTGTCCACTCTCACTGATATGTAATATTCCATTCTATGAATATTACGTAATTTATATGATCACTCCACAATCAACGGCATTGTGCCTCCATTCTTAACTCTTATTCTTGCAAGAATCTTGGGTGATTGAGAGGCCTTCTAAAGGGATGCAGGGTGCTGGACTTCAGGTTCTGCCACTTTTCCTTCTTGCACTGTAAAGAAAAGGAACTAATGAGGCAACTATAAATCTTGTCCTAAAAAACACATTTGCCACTTTACTATCGACCTATATTTTTGGCTCCCTTTGATCTGCCAGTACCTCCACTCAGCTGGGGCTTCCTGACGACTAGAGAAATTCTCTTCTCTTACCCTTCCCTCAGGAATACTTACCTAGGCAATCTGGTTTTTTTTTCCTCCTCAGAATTAAAGGGTGATCATCCAATTTCAGTCCTGGTATGTTTTAGTGTGATTGCAGGTTAGAAGTCTCTTTGCTGAGGTTGCTAGAGCTGTAGTCCAAGGAACTTAGGTGGCAGTGGGGTGTTTGGGAGGAAGAGCAGTATGGGTAGGCATCCCTTGCGTCTTCTATCATAGCTACAGGATTTATACTTCCTGGTGTATTCAGGGGTCTCCTTTTCACTCAGCCATTCCTCTAACCTTCTCCTTTCTATCAGCACCAGCTCACCAGGTTCCAGGGTGATTCACATTCACCACTTTTCCCTATATAATCCCTCTCAGAGATACTCAAGCCCATTATTCTAATTCCTGCAGCCCCTCCCTGGGGCCCCAACTTTACCCTCAGTTGGGCATCTTGAAGATCTGGATATTTTCAAACTTATGACCCAGAATGTCTCTTGATTTAAATTATTTGTCACTTAGGAATGTACCTTTTGGATGGATAGCACATGGCATAGAACCACTGTTTGTTTTACCAACAGTTATTATATAAAACTTTGAATGACAAAGAAACTGCAATAATAGGTTATGGAATAAAGGGAAAATGATTAAAAGGCCTCAAGGTTTTTGGGTAAATTGGATCCAGAGTTTCTGCCTTTAGAGATTACAGCAGTGAACTCTTCGTGTTGGTTCATCCCTTGTTTGTGACAGTGAGATTCAGTGAGATTCAGTGAAAAGAACAGGTATGATATGGGCTGGATTGTGTTCCCCCAAATTCATATGTTGAAGCCCTATCCCCCAAAGTGACTGTATTTGGAGACAGAGCTGTTAGGAGGTAATTAAAGTTAAATGAAGCCATAGGGTGGGGCCCTAATCCTGTGGTATTGGTGGCCTCACAAGAAGAGGAAAAGAGATATCTCTCTGTCTCTCTCTACCATGTGAAGACACAGTGAGAAGGCGGCTATCTGTAACCCGGGAAGAAAGAGCCCTTACCAGGAACAAGATCAACCTGCACCTTGATCTTGGACTTCCCATCCTCCTGAACTGTGAGAAACAAATTTCTGTTGTTTAAGCCACCCAGTCTATGATATTTTCTTATGGCAGTCCTAGCTGACTGATACAATGGGTTTTATAGCTGGAGCTCTATATTCTTGAATGAGTCACTCGTGCTCTTTGAGACTCAGTTTCGCAACTTGTAAATTGGCAATAATCATCTTTATTCAACCCAAGTTGCTGGGAAGATCAATGAGATAACATATCCAGAGTGTGACAGATACTTGGTAAATTCTTTTTAAAATGCTGCTTCCTTTTGCTTCCCATCCTTTGTTTTTTATCACCTGAGTACAACTGTAAAATGTAAAAGGAACAATAACACCACCACTACTTTTCAAATAGATGGATAATAATACCAGCTAAAAATTTTCGAGTGCTTACTATGGGCCAAGCACCATACTGAACACTTTATTTGCATTGTTTGACTGAGTCCTCAGAGAACACTTTAAAGTACATATTGTCATTCATTTTAAAGAAAGTGAGGCTCAAAGAAGATAAGCAACTTCTCAAGGTTACATAGTTATTATATGGCAGAGCTTGGGTTCATAACTATATCTGTCTGACTCTCTGGGCTGAATGCTTATTCATTTTCTAATTCCAAAGTATATGATTATTGTTCATTTAATCATGAGGGCACAGGGGATGCAATCACTGCTCTCATGTACCTCACTATCTAGAAGGAAAGGCAAAAGTGAAAATCGATAATTAGTAAATAGAGTGATAAATGTTAGATTTGCACAGGATATTATTGAGTATAAAGGACAGGTGCCAACTGTCTGTAGTGGCCAGAAATGAGTTCCAAACTCAGCTTGCTGAATTAACAAGGTTGAGAAGGACATTTCAGGCAGAGGGAATAAAAGCACAGAGGCAGAAGGGCAAGGCTCATTGGAGATCCACATGCAGTTCTGGGTACCTAGAGTGAAGGAACATACAGGAGGGAAATGGAATAAATGAGGCAGGAGAGGTTTGCAGAGGCCAGATTATGAAGAACATTTATGACATGCAAAGGCATTTGAACTCTCTGCAACAGAATATATGTGTTAGAAAGCCATTCTTGTATGTCTTCCTCCTTGAGACACTGTTTTGTTAGAGAAAGGTCTGTGTCTTGTTTACCTCTGAATATCCCAAACTAACATGGGGAAGTCACTCAACCAATGTTTGTTGAATGAAAAAGTAAATGAATGCATGAATGAGTGAATGGTTGAATAAGTGAATAGTCTTAAGCACATCATAATATATATTAATAATTTTAGATCACTCTGACTGCAGTGGACAGGGTAAGAGGGTGCCAAGAATGAGGCAAGAAATAACAGTGAGAAGAGAATTATACAACAAAGGCATAGTGAGGAAGATATTGAAAAGCTTTTCAGGAAAGGGACTATTATTAACCAACATAAGAAAACCCAGGGGGTTGGTGGGGGCAAAGTGAGCTGAGCTAGAGATGGGGAGAGGCAGATTTTGGGAGAATACAGTTGAGTTTTGGACATGTTGAGTTTGATGTGGTTGGAACCTGCAGGTGGAGATCTCTGGTTGTCATTTAGGTTTAGAAGGTGAAACTAAGGGTGGTGGCATTAAAACGAAGGCAATGCCAATTTACCTCGAGAGAGAAAATATGTAGAGGCAGATTAGAGAGAGTTCTAGTGTTGCATCCTAGAAAAAATGAGTGCTCTCAAGATTTCAGTACATGTTAGAGGATTCTACTGGCTGTCAAAGGTAGAGAAAGAGAAGCCTAGAATGAGGGCTTAGGAAGAGTATGAGATGAGTTGAGTATTGTGTCATGAAGTTGAAGGAAAACTCAAGGACATATGTATTCGACAGGTTTAGATGCTGCCAAGAGGAGTAAATTTAGCACTCTTTGCTTTGTGTTACTTGGCAGAATATTTATGGGGGAAATTACATGGTATCTATGGAATTAATTTTAAAACAATTTTAAGTGTCTGCTTTGCTCAGTGCTATATTTTTTCCTATGAGTTGGGTACACTTTATATTCAGCATTTGAAACTGAGCATTTAAGTAAAAAGTAAATCATAATCACAAATGGCATTTTTTTTCATGAAAAAAGAAAGATGTTAACAAAATATAATACCAGAAGGATACAATGAATGTAATTGCTTGCTTGCTCAAGACATCATTAAGTAGGTTGTTGGTAGGTGCAAAAAATAAGAGAACTAAATGAAAATTTTAGAGAAACTGGTGTGCTAGCATTTCTAGTGGGAAGGGCTCTTTAGGATGACTAGGGGAATATAATATCTCTTGAATATGAGGGAATAGTTTCTGAATAAAATGAAATATTAGAAATAGAAGCATGATGCAAGATTCAGCATAGCAATTCATTTATGAAAATAAGGATAATTTTCATGGTTGTGAAAAAGTGTTGAGATTTCTTAGTTATTATTTTTTTAGAAACTTAAATTTTAATTCAATTTTAAAAATATTTGTTGAGACTAACAGACACTTGCGTCTATTCCTTGTAAAATATTTGTTTCATGCAAAGGAAAAAATCTATATCTTTTAAAAAAATTTAATTGAAGTATAACATACATGAGGAAAGTGTATAAACGTGTAACTAAATGATGTCTTCACTGAGGGACTGCTGCTATGAAATCTACACCCAGACCAAGAAACAGAACATTAAGAGTACCCAAGATATTTTCTCTGAGCTTCCTTCCAGTCACCAAGAGTAAACACCATCTACCTTCTACAGCAGAAAGTCTAAATTTTTAAGCACTAGATTTCATCTGATTCTCTAGTATGTAAAGGGATAACAGTTCATCAAAGATAGTGCATTCATTTATTTATCTTGTTTTTCTTCCTTATTTAGGCTCTAAGCTTGTCCACAGCAGGGATTATAGCTTATTCTGTTCATCTTCGCCTGAGGGCCTACTGCAGGGTTTGGAACATAGTAGAAATTCAACAATCGTATCGACTAATAAAAATGGAAAGCAATGGGGATGAGGAAAAACTGGGGCAAACTGGATCCAGGTGACAGAGGTGTTTTAGTCTTGGTGACTCTGAAATACAACATATACCTGGATCAGTTCTCATCCTGAGCGTGACCCAGAGCAGGGCAGAGAGAAAAAGGGTAATTCTCTAGGGCTGGTTTTTCTGGTCTCCTGTGACACGCTAGGAAAGAGGAGGCTTGATACCTGCACCATTTCCAATTGTGTTATGGCACCAGAGTGATTCTCCAGTATAACCTGGCACCAATCTTGTATAGCCAAGAATGTGGGCAAGGTTTTTTTTCCTTTTCATTCCTAATGGAGGCTAAAATAGTCCCTTTCCAGAGACCACAAGGAGGTTACAGTTGAAGGAAATGAATTTTACTGGTAATATTTTATCATAGCTGGGTGTTCTGCATGTGTTTAGAGTTTTCTCTCAAATTATTTACTGACAAATATTAGACATATAAAATGAATACAAAAAGGAAAATAATTGGCTGCATATTTTATAGCATTTAAATTCCTAAACATTGTGAATAATCTTAATTTTTAAATTGTTCCACTGTAAGAATGTTATTCATTGATACTGCTAATAAAGATTAAGTAAATGCTTGCCATAAATCAGCCTTATAATTTACATAAATGAACCCATTAGAGTCTAACAATTATTACAACTCACATTACATGATCTTCTCATCTTAAGAAACTGAGGCTTAGAGATTTTCAGCTACTGGTCAAAGCTACAAATCAAGCGGTTTTTGAATAATGATTCGAACCAGGTCTGCCCAGCTCCTGAACCTTGGCATCTACCTACTGTAAGATGTTCAATAGCTTATCAATTTTAATGCTTTGAGCTTTTATCCACAATTAGACACTCAATGCTGCTTACCGAAGGTTTTTTTTTTTTTTTTCCTTTTTTAATTTAATGGCTAAGCAGATAAGCTTATAACTAGAAAATATAGCAGCCCAGGAGTTTTTGTCTCTAAAGTACTGGCCATCGTTTGCAAAGGAGTTTCTGTATCACACCAGAAAGGCTGGTTGTAAATACAGAATTAGAAGACAAAAGTCTCAAGTATTATATACAGCTTAAAATGGAGCATGGAAAGGCATCCCTGACTATTCAATGCATAGATACAGCTGTTAAAATTCTTACCAATTCAGTCATTTTTTTTTTAATCTGCAAAAATGTTGTCTCTAAGTGCTCCAGTTAAAAAGAAAATGTCATCTGTTTGTTTCCATTGTGATTCTAGCATGAATTAAACTAAGGGGTTGTAAGAAACTGCACAAATGGTTTCATACAAGTGAACTGTCCCAGTCAAAGGCCACCTCTCAGCTAGGGGTCCTCAGAGAGGCAAGTTAGCTTCTTGAGAGGAGAAGACAGTAATTTTTTAGGCTCTCATTAGCTCCCCAAACTGGGGAATTGGAAGGAGAGGGTGGTCTTCTCTGGAGACAATGAAAGCACAGTCCTCAATAGCTTCTTGTTATCCCCACAGAATAGAGTTAGGAACTAAGCCCAGGCCTCTCTTCTGCGTAAAACCCTCTGCGGCTGCCATGGTATTCAGGTTGAGTCATCCTCTTCTGCTTGTCACACGCAGCCCTTCGTGGCCTGCTCTCCTGCCTTGTGTCACATTTTGCTCCCACGTGTGGTCTTTCTGACCTCCTCGAGCTTCCTCCACTGTATCTTCTGGCATTATCTTAAGAGACCTATTCTGAAAACAGCAAATGAGTGCATACACATGTGTGTTTGCTAAATTTCCTAAACTACTAAAAATCCACAAAAGTAGATTTTGACTGCTGTACAGTATAACTCTCCCACATGCAATTTTAAATACAGCGAGGCTCCAAATAGGTGACAAGGAGGTAGGTAGTAATCAAAATAAAATACTATTATTTTGTCTTTTAGAAATAAATCAAATATATAAAGAAATAAAATTATTCCTTTAAAATCTGGTAGGTTATTTTAGGCCATATCAAGAGAAAAATGGAGTGTGTTGAATTAAAAATGATCAAGAAATGTTAGTCTTTAAAATAACTGTCAATTGAATTATTTATAATTTTTACTCAACTCAAGAGTAAAAAGACAAATTTTATATAACTGGATAGCTATTATAAAGCTAACTAGATACCTTTGTCTTTCTTCTTGCTTTTATATTAAGCTCTATAGACAAAGAGCCTGGCTATAAATAAAACTATTGATGTTAAAAGGTCATGACTATGACCTTTCATATGTTTTTTCACCACTATATCTATATACACTGTATACTTTACCCAGAGAAGAGATTCTTTATTTAAGAGAGCTTAAACTGTTCAAATTTGTAATGTACTGGGGATTTTGGAATGTCTAGGGGACTTAGTGGATAAAGAACTGACCTTTCATCTCTGAACCCAGACACAGTCCAACCTCAGATAAACGAAAAAGTTTTGTGTCAGTTGCCTGTATGATAAACTGGTACTCTCCACTATCTTCCAACCCAATTAAGCATTACTGGCAGGTCTGGCCTCAAGAGGCACATGGAGTATAGAAACAGAATTACTTCTGTTCCTGGAGAGGTGTCCGAACCTTCAAGATAGGATTTTAAGGTTATAAATGGACAGTGTTGGCCAAAGTTACATCTATAGATAGAAATCCGTAAACCTGCATGAAAGCCACCCTAGCGTCCATAATCACATGCAAATTTGAGTTCCTGGGATACTTTTCAAGATTCATATTTGGGCTTTTATTTGGTATGTCATCAAATTCAATGCATAAAACATTTTTATTTTATTACTTTATAGGATAAGAAATAACTTGAATATAACGGGTAGTATCAATTGTGGATAGTAGTAATAGCATACAATGTAGTCTAATGCTGATAGAGTCAATTTAATGTTCACAGAAAAGTGTGGAACAGATTTTCTAAAATATTAAATGATGCAAAAATCCCTGCATTTTATGTGGGAGTATGTGATACAAAGTTGTGACAAGTTTTTTATTTTCTTATCTAAATTTTACTTATCTAAAACATTAAATGAATGAATTTCCATTTCAGATAAACGTTGCAATTAGTTAAAAGGACATGTAAGCTTATTGTGGGCATAATTGATGTTTCTTATAGTTTTGATTTTCAACTATACAACCTAACAACGCAAGCAGATGCTCACTACCGATTTATGATGAATGAATAAATAATGATTGAATGAAGTATTGTTGCATGTCAAGGGAGGTCGTCTTTAAGTTGGAAAGAAAATCCATTAAATGTTTCAGTTATACAGAAATTATGGAGGGGAAGAGGTTGAGCAATTCCTATAGAAATATTCAAATAATTTAAAATTTTGACAATGAAAAGTATCAGGTTTAACTTGAGAAGTATCACTCTCAAGGAAGGTGACAAAGTGATTGGGGATCTTTATTTTTCTTCCCCAGAGAAAGAGTAAGTCTGTTATTGACTTGAATTTAATTGAATTACAGCTTTCATTTACATGCTATAAGAGAACATTGTAATATGCAGTTATCAATTTATTTTAAAATTGACAAAAGAAAAAGAAATTTTTTTTCTAAGTGTATATGACATATGAAAAGGATAAAGCAGTAAGCACCAGTGATTAATCTCTTTTGGTTGGATTACAGGCCACTTTGATTTGCTTGTTTACATTTTTCTGTATTTTGTTAAGTTCCATACAATCTTTTTATTTTTTAACTAGGAAAAATAACCTCTGAAACAAACAGTCCTCCCTAAATTCTACCTCACCACAACTTTTTTCCTTAGCCATCTACCCATTCACATTTGGAAAACGAAATGTAATGTTCACTCTTTAAATCTGAAAATCATTAAGCCCACTGAACATTAGAGGAAGAATACTTGAAAATTTTTATGTGGCGATAATTAGATTTGAAAGTTGAGTGAAGGTGAACCCAATACAGGTGAAGAATTCAAATTCAAGAGCAAAGGCAAGCGTGGCTGGAAGTGGCTGGGAACTTGAAAATACTCGGGAGGAATGTGTTGAGTAGTCTGAAAGAAAAGAAAGCAAGAGTAGTTTGATCTATGTACATAGAGGATCTGAATACTTTATATTATTGGGTTTGGCCAAATTGACCAAATTAACCAAATGATTACTCAGTCATACTTTAGTGAAGACATGAAATGTGAATGGCAAAATATCAGCTAAATAGCAAAAACACTCTGAAGAATGAAGTAAAACCCAGAGAGTAAAAGACTGAAAATATCAAGGTATGAACTATTACCAAATTAACTGGAGGTGAGGAAATGATGCTATACTTTGTATTTGAAGATTAAGTTAGAAATATAGGCTAAAATCTGAGAAGGATTGGACTAGAATATTGACGTGAGGAAAGATCAAAAGCTAAACTTCAGGTTTTATCACTAAGGAGCTTTGTTTTTACATTTTAAGATGTTTTACAATGATCCATTTTCTCCATTTGGCTTTTCAAAGGGAGATCAGATGTAATTATTAAGAATCACTTAGAAATGGGCTTATATATATATGTAATATTATCTTCTTATACTATTTTTCCTACTTAACATGGGAAACCATTAATAAATATGAAACCTGGAATTCCGACATCAACACATAAAAATTTCATCATTCCCGAATCTTTTCACAGTTAGATTTTTTCTTTTTTTAGAAACTATAGAAATTAATCTTTCAGTTACTCTACTTGGAGTAATTCACAGCATCCTCATGTCAGAGCAATACAATCACAAGTGTCTGCAAAAATCATGCTTCTGTGAATTCTATATTTCCCTGATCCTTCTATATGCATCCCCTTTCTTGGCAGCCTAACAAGTGTAGTTTAAATAGCTATTTATTTACTGTTAAGTTAATGTGTGTATTTCTCACTAGACATGGAGACAACATTATGTTTTGTATTATTTTTGCACCCTTGAATTTGAAGTGCCTAACTCATGACACAGAGTAGGTGCTTGAAAAATAACTGTTGACTGAAAAAGTGAACAAATTAATGAATAAAAATCTCTTCAAGTTTTCATTTTGACTTAATTCACATGCAAAATAATGCCTGCAATTAAGTAGCTTTCCTTTGCTCAAAAATGATTTTTGCTACCTAAAACAAATGATTCTTTTTAATTTCGTTGGTTTGGATAATTCATTGACCTGGATATCAGCATTTTTCTAAAAACCAAACAAACAAGCAAATATACAACCTCAGACTCCATAAAAATATTAAATATAATAAAATATCAATTTAACAAAGAAAATGCAAGTCACTGAAGATAACTATGCATTTTTCTTTAAAAATGTTTTCACATTTCTCATATATAAAGCATTGTTTAGAGATTCATAAATTGTAATTTAAAACCATGTCCACTTATTCAGTATCTGCAGGCACTCAATGTATGTTACAGGCAAGAGAAGACCACTTGCTTTAAAGATGATAACACCTTTGGAATGTTAATAGTATAAAACTTTCTAAAGCAAAATTATTTCTTTACTGAACAAGGGAAGAGTCAGATTGGCTTAGTCCATTTTGCACCTTTGTGCTAGGGAATCTCTGGGTTTAAATTACAGCAGCTTCAGTCTTTGCTTTTCAATCCCTTAATCCTTAAGGAGCATAGGTTTCACTTCAAGACAACTTCACACAGAACATAAGAAAAGACTCTGTGAGCCTACCTCAAGTATGATGATCTTTTTTTCAGCTGTGATCTTTCACTTGCATCCCATAGTAAAAATGACTTTGAGGCAAACCAGTGTCAAATAATTAATGCATTTTCAACCAAAGACTTTTTTCCACTATGCTATAATGCAATGCATGAAAAGCAATAAATGCTTTCATGTAAGCCACTTGTACCTGTGGTTTTCATCACTGTTTCACTGGGATCCCTCACATTACAGAACCTTTGTGAGGTGCCTAAGCTGAAGTGGAAAGAAAAGCTGGCCTGGGAGGTTTCACATCTGGTAGCCTACCCCATTACTTAAACAGGCTATATCTTTAAAAAAAAAAAAAAAAAAAAAAAGAAGAAGGAAAAAGAAAAAAGTTATGTGGGTTGAATTGGGGCAATTATGTTCTGATCTAAGACATATATATTTGTCGATTATTTCCAGGTGTTTCTTAAAAAACATGTTTTCTTGATCTATAATTAATATTTTGCTAATGGAACTCTAGCAAAATGCCACAAAACCACTCACCATTTCTCCATGCCATAAATGATAAGAACTAATAGTAACCATATTAAGATTCTTAGGTTTTTAAGCATTATCCTAGTTTGTGTCACAACTATTATTTAAAATTATAATATCCAGGTGCTGTATATGGTATTTGATCAAAGGGAATCAAAATGTAATGAGTTATAAGTTTTCTCCCTTAGGACTCAAACTGTACATAATGGGAGACGGTGTGATTTATTTTCTGAGTCATTCTGGAAACAGTTATGAAAACCTTTAGTTAAATGTTGGTAACGGGGGTTATTGAATCTGCCAATATTTACCACTTACAGGGGGTTATAGGAGTGCATTTTTTTTTGGAAAGGAAAGCCGAACTAAAATGTCTTTTAAAAAACTCTAAATATCATAAAGCATTACTATCAACCACTGATTATTTTTTAATGAATATTTTCAGACTCTACATCACATGCTCATAGAATCACACACACAAAAAATCAAGACTTCAAAATTGACCTTTAGAGATAACAAAAAGTGACACTTGATTTTCTTTTGATGGTGATGAATGCATCCTCTAAATTACAATGAACAGTAGAGCTATAATTTTATGAGAACATTTCTAATTTTTCTCACATTAACCTTGTATTAAGAAAAGCTGACAACTTTGAATTGCAGGATTAAATCCACTTCCTGTTCTTTGCCATCAGTGAAAATGATCACCTTCCCCTTTAAGCAAATGCAATAAGGAAGCATCAGAAGAACGTTGAACACTTTTTTTTTTTTATTTTTGATCTTCCTCAAATATTGTTTGACCTTAATCACTGTCTTCCAACAAGCTTAATGTGACATCACCTTGAAACAAAAACACACAGCTCTCAAGTCTGGCTCTGGAATGAAAAAGCCCTGATTATTAGTCCTCTGTGTGATCTTTTCAGATTGCACTGATGAGATGAAGTTTAATCTCGTTTCTCTCCTCTCCAGTACCACAAACCACAGGCAGTTTAAGGCAGCCTGAAAATCTCTTACATCTGGAAGAGCAATAATTCATGGGATTTCGCCTGACAGCCATGACAGGCAGCAGGGCAGCCAGAAACAACCATCTCTTATGTTGTGCTATTTGCAAAAAATCAGAAGGGGAGGAGTCGGCACATGACCACATCCTTCTTTAGCATATGTTAGTGAAGAAAACCCTTTTATTTTCTGCCAGATGCTTCATAAATAGGTCCTAAATATTACATAGACAGTAGCTATCACTTCCAAACAAAATTCCTGGGTGTCTGCTAAGCTGCAAGGCATGTGAAGGCCTATTGTCTGGCAAAGGGTCATGGTTAGATTTGCACAGATTTTTTTTTTTTAAATAGATATTTCAGATTCTACATGTGATTTATAGGCATTTGCACACCCTGCTGTGCATGAATATGATACCATCTTCTGAGAAGGATTATTTCATGAAATGTATATGGGATTTAGCTACAGTAACTTTTACTGGGCAGCTTAGAATGGCCAGCAAAGTACTAGAATTTACTGCAGCACAGCTTGGGCTGTCAGGCTCAGGGTTGGTGTTTATGATTTCTGCAGAAGCAGAAATAAACAACTTCTCCTTAATGGCCTTCTTTATGTGTAGGCAGCAGTGGCCCTATCTGGTCTCACAACAGTAGCTGGTGCAGCAGTCTGTCCCATTTCATGTGAAACCAATGTCTGAGAATTTGCATTTCTGCTTTCCTGAGTTTTCTGTAGTGGTAGCCAGAAATGGGGAAATAGACTGCAAATGTTTGAATGGGTAGCATTCCACTCTACTGTTTTCAGTGCTATAAATACAGTGTGGATAAAATGACTCAATTTTAAGACTCTGACAGAGTGAAGAAAAGGAAACGGCTGGATTCATTTTCAGATTGTATATTGTCCATAAACCCTGTGAAAATACTCATCAAAGGAAATTTGAATGACTTCTCTGAGGGGTCTGTATGTGATACAGTTAAGTCACCATTCACTATGCATTACAAGGTATATTTAAGCAATATTCAGAATGATTCCAGGCATAAGCACAAGCATATGAATATGTTAAAAATGCATTTTCCTGTTTAGACAAAATTTGTAAAAAGTAATTATCTAAAAATTTCTTGATGTAACAACAGTTTTTAAAGTTCAAAAGAATGTCGACACGCATTGTATATAGAAGTAGGCAGAATATACATTTTTTAAAAACGAGACAACCGTTTCATGCCAAAGAAAAACAATTCCTTTGCCAAACTACACATTGTTAACTTAAAATGTGTTCCATGTGGAAATAGGAAGACTGATTTTAAGGAAAGGCTAGTGATCTGAAGTCAGCTGGCTCCGTGCCTGTCAACTATACATTCTGGCTTCTAGTTTTACAGCTAAAATTGGAAATATTTATTTCCCCTATTTAAAACTAGTTCTTTTCCTTTGCCTAGTAAACCAATGAATTTGCCTGTAAACATGCATATAGCAAAAACTTCCAGGCAATACGCAAGGGAAGAATGATTTAAAATCTCTTGCAGGCAGCATAGAATAGGTTGGGAAGATTGTATTTTATTCTGTTCTCATTTTGTCCAGCCCTTTTGCCAGCATTTTTGTATACTCATCACATTTTCTGGGAAGAAATTAAATTATCGAAGGCTTCGGCTCTTGAGTTTGAAAGCTTATGACCACAAGACAGATACATATTTGGAAGGCTTATATCTCTGCTGATGACAGTATTTACCTATCACCGCTGTTTAGAATTATCAACGTCAACAAACCTTCACATAGCCTGTTCCTGGTTTCTTTGAAGTAGTCTTATCCTGGTCTTATGCAGGTTACAGTTGAATTCTGAAAGGCAGCATGAATCTACAGAGATGAGCGGTCATTGGAAGGACCCTGAAAAGGGAAAGATTCTTGATAGTGTTTTTTTTTCTTTTTTTAAATGAATATAATATTCCTTTGCTAGTCATATCAAACTTACATTGGAGAACTTTATGACACGTTCTCAGCATTTGATCTCGCAATTAGGAATCCAGAAGAAATGATTCACCAAAAAATAGTATCATATTGTTTTACATAATATAAAATAGTAGGAACTAGAACTTGAGGTATACATGGGGAATGCGCTGCATTTATTTCAGCCTCGCTCTCTAACAGGCAAATCCAGAGGCTTTCAGTAGCCAGGTTTTAGTAAGTCTGAGTGGGCAGGAGCTATTTATTGTAATTCTGAGAGTATAAAGCTCCTCCTTTTCACACATACCCCTTTGCTGGAATACCCAAGTTTTATTTATGATTTTGGATTTTATTTCACAGCATTCCAGTTTAGTTTAGCATGATGTATTTAATAACCATGTCGACTGTCTTAATTACCCTATAAAGCAGGGTTCCATTGGCATTTGACCCTCCACGGCATTCCAGAGAAACTGCAGGACCATGATAATTACCAACCGCCTGTGAGAAAATTAAACAAAAGGCCCAACTTTTAAACCACCATTTTAAACGACCTATTACATCTCAGGAATAAATCATTGATGAAATAGCCTGCTTAACAGGAAAATAGCTATTCCATAGCAAAGAATTTCCCCTTGCATGATCATGAAGAGAATATTAAGTATTCTTCAGCTCAAAAGGTTAGATTTTATGTCTGTCCAATGTCTTTTAATGACACATTTTTGTGTAATTTTACTGTAATCAAAGCCTTTTCCAATACAGGTTACAGACTGTGGATATTTTGTCAGGCTTAAACATTTTTCTCTCTGTAGAATATTAAATGCATTTAGATATGGCCAAGGGGGGAAATCTGTTTATAATTGAAGAAAATTCAAATTAAAAGAAGATCTATGAATAGTTTTATTTCCCTTGATTAGCATAGCCATTTGCTATACATTTTGTGAAAAGTGCTAATCAATCACTGTGTGATAAGATTGATTTATTAATTGCTGCCATAGTCCAAAAAATAGTGACCCGCTTTGAAGGTCTAAATGTCTGGATTAATTTGAGAGTGGTGCCAATATGTCATAACTAATCATGATGTATCGTTATGTTCATTTCTATGGAACAGTTCTATCAGTCTGATGCTCCACAAACTTAAATTCTCTCTCCCCACTCACTCCCCATCAACAAATATTTGTTTTGTGAGAATTGATACTTTTACATATGCTTTCTGTTATGGTTCCCAGTGTCACATTAGAGATATACTAGATAATTCTTTTCTGATCTCACCATAATCCAATGATTAGGATCATCACTTAAAAAAATATGAATACAACTCAAGGAAGGACACATAAAACTTCTAAGTTTTTGTTCCATTTTGGAATCATTTCTACTCTCCTCTTTGTGAACACCGGGATAAGCAAATGTTCCTTGGGGTCATGCAAGGTCAGTTTTCAAGTTTTCCACGCTAGCCATTTTTTTTATTCTATTGGCAAATTGCCCAGAGTCCGGGGAAGCTGGACAATGGGTACAAGAAATAATTGGGTGAGCAAGTGTTTTTTTTTTTGGCAAATATCTGTGGTAGCAAAGAAGAGTACTAGATTTGTAGTCAGGCATCCTGGCATCTCACACTCATTCTGCTGCCTACCAGCTGTGTGATTTCCAATAAATTACTCACCTTCTCTGAGTTTCAGTTTCTTCCTTGTAAAATGGAAATAATGGTAGCTATTTCACAGGTTTGGGGGAGGATGAAATAAATTACTATCTGTAAAGTGCATTCCATAATGCCTGACTCATACCAGTTACTCAGCTTTTGTTGGATTTAATTTTTTGGCTCTGCCCTCACCTGAGTTCACAATAATCTGGCTAATGCTTTGCTAAGTGCTTTCTTAGTGAAATCCACTCAGAAGCTTCAAGGTTTAACACTGAAAAGAGATCACCAAGTAGCAAGGAGTAGCTATTCAAGTAGCCTTAATCTATTTCCTCGCCCATTCACGTCACATAAATTACTGTGGCTACCGGTGCCAATTCCCAGTGCTACATTCCTCATTGTTCTTCGGAACTTCTATCCCAAACATAGATTGGTTCTTCTTAGCACAGTTGGAGAAGGCTGGAGTTTTAAAATAGCATGAAAGAAAAAAAATAAGGAAAACTAAAGAAAAATCATCAGTTTTTTGAAGTAGAAATTTTTGACTCTGTCATAGTTAGGTATTGCCAGGGTCTGTCCCGTTCTAGACTCTAACTCCAAAGGACTAGTGTCCATATGTCCCTGGCCTATCTTTCCCCACTCCTGGCCCCCCTTGAAAGAACATCTTATCTTCCACCAGAGTAGAACTATTCTTCTTGACACTTTCAGCCCTGCAATTTAAGGCTTAGTACTAAACATTAACTTTGCTACCCACTTAGGACTTTTCATCTTAAACCAAGGTTTAAGTCCGAGAAACAACCTCTTCTCATCAGATTGACATCACAAATTATCTCCTTCTTCAGGTTAAGACTTAATTGTAATAGCTGGATCAAAGACGACCCCACAACACAATCATTTCCAAAGTGGCAGTTACCATAATATTAGTGAAACTGCATTTCTTAAGAAAACAAATCTCGGTTTTGACCCTAGTGTACAATTATCTAGGTGAATATGGACAGCCTGATGCATTAACTCATGAAATCCATCTTTTCTTAGGGTTCTCCCAAATTCTGACCTCACTGACCCTTTAATTCAGCAGCTCCTAACCAGGAGTCCCATGTACCCTGAAAATTATCCATGAGCAGAATTCAGAGGGACTGAGGACTTGGGTGGGAAAATCATAACATTATTTTCACTATCTTCAAGTGCTAATGTATAGTTTTATTCAAATTTGAATGCATACAAGTCACAGTAATATTAGCTGTATCTGTGATGGTACCAAAATAAATCGCAGATATTTTCATATGACATTACACAGGTGGCAGGTATCATTTATGCTCATTCTTACTTCAAAATTACATGAAGTGTGATTGGGCAGTTACCATATCTTATTATTTAATGCATCTGTAATGAAGCACACATGTTACTGTATCATAAATTATTTTTAAAACATTTTGATAGCCATATTTAAATATCATAGTTTTCCTTTGCAATCCTATATGTTGTATTTTAAAAATTTAAATCCATTATTCTTCGATGGGATTTTTGATTTTCCCAGCTGCCAAAGGGTTCTGCAGCACAAGAAGTTGAGAACTACTGCTGTGGATATCATCTTTGCCCAGCAAACCACTATACTTCTGGGAATAGACCGTACTTTCTTAATCAAGAGATAAATGATTCAAGCTGGTCTAATTTGAGTTTCTTCTCTTGATTTTTCAAGCTAGAAATGACAATAAAATGTCCTTTCCTTTTTGATGAAACTTGGGAATATGAGTCCAGAGAGCCATGTTTACCAGTAGGTGAAGAAAGTTCAGCTATTGATAGAAGAAACTAAAACTAACAAGGAAAATATGAGAATGAGCAGAAAGTCCTGATAATTGTTTTTATCCCTGGATGCAGTTTCCAAGGCTAGCCCTACCCTTCCTTATGGTTGGGTTATATAAACCACTGGATTTTCTTTTCAAGTTAATTCAGAATGGGTTTCTGAATTTCATTACCACCACAACAAGACAACAAAAACATCCTAAGTAATACAGAGAAACATCTTGGCTTCTTCCATCTCTCCTCAGGCAGTATTCCAAATCCCTTTCCTTGGAATGAACACCTTTATTGTAGACATCTATCATTTTTATTTTTTTGCCTATTCTGAGTCCTCCTCCTCTTCTTTCATAAAAGTGTACCATTTTTTCATGAGAAACTACCACCCTCCTCATGTTCTCAGTCTACTCCACGTGGATAAGACTGACCCACCTTAAGCTGGAAGGGTTGGGATGTGGTCTGGGACTTAGCCACTAAGCACATTTCACGACCCTGGCCAGGTTCAACATAAGATCCAATCTGGGCCATTGAAAATCAAGTCTAGTGCTTTTATAAAACCTGAAAACAGATACAGCTCTTTCCATTGGGACTGCTGACAATAAGGAAGAAGTGATGCTAGAAGTACCAGAGCCCTGTCTGTGGAATGCTAGTGAAGACGTTGAGATGGACCAGAGGCCGGTGCCATCATTTAAGCTCCTGCACCCAGCCATGCTAGTGGTTGATTCTTGGGTACTCAGCAGTCTTCCTTTAAATTTCCAATTCTGTGAAACCCTATATAGCCCACACATTTTTTGAATTCTGTGAAACAACAAATAGTTTCACATTTAGGTTAGTTTGAGTTTGGTTTCTATCTATTAAAACCATAATGATTTTGAATAATGTATTCTAGTACATTCTAAGCCAGGCCAAAATACTCAAATATTTTTGCTAAATACTGCCAGCTAGGGTTAAGTTGTGTGCTTGGGTTTTTAATTATCTCCAGGAACACATGTAATATCAGTAGTCACTAGATCAATAAACTTTCCCTGTGAATGAGAAAGATTTGACAATACTTCTTTCACTTTGTTTGAATTATGGCCTGGAATGTTTTCATGCATACTACTGAGCATTGACCATATTTCTTGGTGGCTAGATCTAGGGGTATACTAGGGTGATTTTACTGATACTCTACCATCTTATGGAAAGCATCCTAAGAAAAGGTGAGGAGATATGCCCCAACAGTCATGTTTTCTGGACTTTTCTTGCCTTCTTATGGGATGAACTCAAAATAACTCAATAGCAAGCAAACAAATAATTAGATTTAAAATTAGGCAAAGCAATGGGCATATGAAAAAATGTTCAACATCACTAGTCATCAGGGAAAGGCTTTTCCTGCCTTGTTATGAGATGAAATTCTTCAAATGACACTGTCATTCCCATCTTTTCCCCTCAGCACTTTAAAAGCTGTATCTTTTCTCTGTTCTCCCATTTTGAATGAACAGATGAGTGGATGAATGAATCAGATCTCTTTGAAGTTGGCCTGAACTGATAACGGACCTGCCACACCCATCACAATTGCTTCCTCACCTGTTTACCTTTGTTCACCTTGTTTTTCACTCCCCTCCCTCTTTGCCAAGCTTAACAATTTTTGGCTCCAAGCACACTGTGTTATCAGGCTTGTCGCACAAGGAAAACCCTCAATCCCCTGATAGAGATGTCAAATAAGAAAAAATGACAAAGGAAATAAATATAGAGAATGCAGTAAGAATAAACATGTCCCAGTTTGCAGTCTTTTATAGCTTAATATTCAGGTTGTTCCTAGAACATACAACGTTTGAATTATCAACATCATCACTCCAAGGGCTGGCACATATGCTTGACACATAGAGATTTGATTTCCTAGTTCTTGGCCTGTCTTTGAAGAAAGGACACCATCTTACAGACCATTCTACAAAACATCTTAATTTCTTTTGGGTCAAGACCACGAGAGCCATATTTCCATGGAACCCATTTGCTCTATACCGTCTCAGATCCTATATCTAGTCTGGGAAGCTCTTCTTCTGCAACTCATTGTCAACATGAAAAACTTCACTCTTTATGTACCTTTTATTTCTTCACAGACTTTATGCATAAATGAGGTATCCCAGGTCTCTCCAGTCTATGAATAAGAATGAATAATATTAATATGATTTTTAATGCCAAAGTTATGATTCCAGTTAAGTATGCAAATAGGTATTAACACCCTCCCAAGGATCAGGCATTGTGCCATATGCTGGGGACATATTAGTTGAATGAGACAATATTGTCACTATCTGCACATAATTAGCCACCTAAAGAGAAAGGCTGGCTCAGACAAGCCATTAAAAATGTATGAGTATTAAAAATGTTATGATGGGATCTAAACTAGTCTGGGAGTTCAGAGAAAGCTCCTCAGATGATGTAACATTGAAGGATGAGTAGTAAGTCAAACAAAGATGAGAAAGGCTTCCCAAGCACCGTGCATGGAATATCCAAAGGGTACAAGAGAAGGGAATTAAAAATACCAGTGTGGCTAGATCCTAGAGAAGCAAGAGGGAGCACAGCCCTCGGGGGAGACCAGAGAGGTGGGAAGCAGCCAAATTTTGGAGAGCCTGGTAAGCCATGTTAAGAATGTTTTTAATTAAAGTAGACTTGAGGAAAACTGCACAGATTTGGAACAGATGCTGTGGGAAATGGGAAATAGCTGTCGAGAGAGGAGCAAAGGGATTGCCAGTGTTTGTGAAGGCCCAGCTGAGGCTGGACATCATGACAATGTAATGAAAGCACACAGCACAGCTATTTAATTTTCTCCAACGGCACTTAGCAGCCTGGAATAGGCACGATGAACATAAGCAACTAGGTTGCCTCAGAGTTAGGGATCGACTTTGTACATGCAACTGTGCTAAAGAAAAGAAATTAAGAACATTGGTGCGAGCAATGGTGCCAACACTGACCATGAGATTCAGGTCATGCAAGAAAGGAGTACTTAGAAAAGATATTCTGCATAAGGAGCACAAATACAACCTTGGAATTTCTGACTGCCTTGTTCAAGTACAGACTCGCCGTTTTATAAACTCTTGGGGAAGTTCTATCAAACGTTTCAACTGAAAAAGGAGCATAATAGTAGTTCTTGTGTCATAATTTTTGGAGAAGAAATAACTGATCCAATTTATGTAAGGAGTTTAGACCAGGGTCTGGCACATAGTAGACACTCAAGAAATGCTATTTTTCAAGGGAGAAGGAAGAAGTATAGCCTAAGAGATTTGGAGAAGGATTGGTAAAGGATAGGAGGTCCTGGGGTAGTTGAAGTTCCAATTTAGTAGGACTGAGCAGGTAGTAGAAGTAGAAGGTTATCTATGGAAACAGAGACTGACTTGCTAAACAGTGGAAATGAAAGCCATTAGCATAGTGGAAATCCAGAAACCATGAGAACAGCCTGTTTTATAGAATAGATGCAGAATAACAAACGAAAGAAAAACTGTGAGCCAATATTCTCGGTTGACTGTCTAGTGGAGGCATGTTGTAGGATCAGGTATACACGGTTCACAGGAAGAACAATCAAATTTTAGGACTTCAATTCCTTCCTAACCGCACTTTCCCTTTTGAATCTTTAAGATCTCCTCCTCTTCTGAGTCTTTCCCTGAAGTGACTTGCACATTTCTGCTCTGGTGATACAATCTTGCTGTCTTTTCTGGCTATGACCCTCATCTGCCCTCTGTTCAGAATCAAGGTTCTGGCACATATTTTCTCCAGGACTGCTCTTCTTCTCCCATTGTTTGATCATAGTTTCAAATGGGGCAGCAATCAGGATTCTCTGATTGAACAGTGAATTCTCAAAATGCCTTCCTGTTCACTGCACTCCACAATGTCAATCATGGCCTGCTGTCGCTCACCCATAAATATTTATTGCACAGGTCTATCTGCCGTAGCTGGATGTCACACCAGGTGCTCGGTTAGAGTCATTGTGGGTTTCACTGGGTTTCCCACCATTTGATGATACACTGCCTTTGAGACTAAACTGTCCTATTTTGCCAACTTTTCATAACTCCTGATTCCTTGTGAGTGTCATTGTCCTTGACCAGTTTCTACAGAGTGAATAAGCTTAATGCGCTGCCCATGGTTCTCTGCTTCCTTTCTCCACCCTGCCCCACCATACTCTTACCCAGGAGATTCATTTCAGTTCTCACTTCTTTAACTATCACTTTCTCTCATTACTGTCAGGTTTCTATGCTCATCACACCATTGAAACCTATCTCTCAAAAATCATAGACTCACAGTGGAGTTCTTGCAAAGGTGAACCTACCATTTTGAAATTTAATTGTACCTTCTAGGTCAAAAAAAAGAGAGATAAAACTTTTCATTTCTATACTGTAAACCCCCTTTGAACCTCTTCTAACTTAGAGGAAAAGACACTGCAGTCTCAATTCAAAGAGAAAATAAACAATTTAATTCTTGGCTTTTGAGTTTCCAGAGCCCAAATACTAAATATGTAAAGGCAGTTTAAGTGATGTCTTAGGATGATTTTAATGATATGAGGTTATCACCTCAGGCACAGATTGTAGAACTTCTTCCTTATAATGTGCTACTCCAATGCGCCTCTTCATTGTAAACGCCAAACATCTCTCCAAAGTTTTCACTTTATTTACTTCTCTGCAGCAGTCTACACCCTTGACTCCAGTTCTTAAAATATTTTTTTCCTTTGGTACATAACACTTCACTTTTTCTACATTTTATTCCTGTCTTTCTACTTCTACCAAGTTTATTTTACTCTCTTCTTCATTTATTTTTCTCTTAAAAATTAGTTTCCTCCACAAATTCATCCTCAATCCTCTTTTTATTGGACATGATCTCCTAGGGCTGCCTCACTTAGCTCAGACCCTTATCCAGAAACCCCAGGCTCGTATATTCCATCGCCAAGGGCATCTCCACCTAAATATACCAGAAGGATCTCAAACAAAATATGTCAAATTTTAACATCTAAATTCTCAACTTTGTTCTTCCTCCAGTTCCAAAGTGAATTTGGATGCCATTTCTGAAATAAAAGCAGTCATGGGGGTTTCTGCCCTACAACCAATATCTGTCACCTTTCTACAGACTTTCAAGCTAAAAAATCTCAAAGTCCTTTTGGGTTCACTTATAACTCCACACATCAAATATTTCACAGTTCTATCTGTTCCACGTCCTGGAGATAGGAAACATCTTATTTCCTACAGCATCACTGCCATTTGGTCTATTCTACTTCTCTTCTTTCTATCCATCCTGTATTATTTGGCTCAGGCAGAATTATTTTATTGTAATAACCCCCAGCATCTCAGTTTATTTTCAGCTCAAGTTATACGTCCATCATGAATCACATTTGGGTCTTCACTCTGGGACTCACTGATGGTGTTGAGGCACAGTAAGAAGAAAGAAGGAAGAACCAGGTTATGGATGTTAAGGTTTTGTGCAGAAGTGGTTAATTTTCTTTCACTCACATTTCACTGGCCAAAGAAAATCACAAGGCCAAGCTTTACTTTAATAAGGCAGGAACTATAATTTTCCCTCTGGGACAGATCTGATAGGGGTACATTTAATAGAGATACATCTAGTAGGAAAGGGCAGTGCATATTTTGAACAAATACTCTAATATATTGTACACTTTAAATAGATTCTAATGATTGCATTCTTTATTCACTTGTAACATTATCTACTACTTAAGGTGAGATCATCCACATCCATGTCTTCAGTGATCACTTCTACATTCAAGGCAGTTTAATCTACATCTCTAGGCCAGATACCCAACTCGAACTTCAGACTTGTATTCCAAATCCTACTAGCAAGGTCTATGCAGATATTCCATGGACGATCAATTTTCAGTAAGTCTCAAACTGAATATTCATTCTTTCCAAATCTGTTTTACATTTGCACTTATATTTTTTTTATTTTGCCCTTACATTTCTTGTTTTAATTAACATTGTATTAAAGCACATGTTACATTATATTTTACCTGCATTGCTTATTTAACTGTCTCTTTCTCATCTTACCCCCACATTTACAAGACAGTGAGCTTCTTGAGGTTAAGATTTTATTTTTGTTTCTGTATCCCCATTATTTTCTCTGTTTTTCTAACTTCATCTCTAATTCCTAACAAGTGCTCAGTAAACGCTTCCTTGTTGAATAAATAAATGCTATGGGAACCCTTCTAAATGGGGTTTCTAGTTGCTCTCCCTCTAGTTCATTGTCTACAATGTCACTCTGTTTCTTTTCTGAAACTCAGAACACATTTAATGACTTCTTATGCCTGTATCATGAGGAACAGGCTCCTTAGCATGGTACACAGTTTTCACCCCTGTATGGACTGAACTTTCTCTGGCTTCATTTCCCACCACCTTCTCATCTATCCCAGACCCCACCCAGTTGGCTTTACTTTCTGAGTGAGCTGTTTCTCTGATTCTTCCTACTTCCTTGGCCTGAAATGAATTAAAGTCACCTCTCCTTACCACTTCTATTTGTTTCTTCTGTCCAAATTCTGTACACTTTTCAAAGTCAAGGGCTGAGTCACTCAAAAAAATTCTTTTGGAATGATTCCCCCTATAATCCAACAAAATTAATTTTATTTTCCTCTTGCATTTCTCCATTTTATTAAATAGTTATACCTTTTTAAAGACTTGTTACACAGTACTACGATGATTGTTTTTGAAGGTTTCCCTCAATAGAAAGTGAAATTCTTGAGTTTTGGGGATCAGGTCTTAGGATCCTTATTATCATCCCCACTTGAGGGCTTGGCTCACAGTTTAGTGGGAAGTAAACAGACAACTGCCTGTGTGAATAAAAAGGAGGGGTGTGATTAAAGCATGGCCTCCCTCTCTGGACCCACATGAAAGAGGAGCAAGAGAGACAGAGGGAGGAGAGCTAATTTGGGATATTCAGGAAGCTCATGCCAAACGGTCCTCATCTTTTTTGAGAATGAGAAGACTGGAAAGGGTTGGTAAGCTAAGGAAAATTCTCAAAGTCTAAAACAGACATAGTATAAAAATGTTCTCTGCAATAGCAATCTGCTAAAGTGCATTAATCGGTCAGTTAAAATTAGGTGTTATACTCTTATTAGGAAAATTTCAATAACCATGGCTCTGGACTTTTTCACTAATGCAATTCTACCTGAGTGCAGAGTGAAAAAATGAGATAATGGAAAGTGACCAAGATTTTGGGGACGGGTAAATTATGCATATTTAGGGACTGGTAAATTACACTCAAAGCTCAAGAGAGCATTAAAGATGAGCCCATGAGAACAGAACTAGATGTGTCCTTCTAACAGTCAATCGTAAGACTTTGTCTAAAAATTTCCCTCTTTCAAATAGACTATATTAATATGAAGTAGATAGAATCTTCTGAGCATCACTTCTTATGTCTTTTGGTAATAATATCATCCATGCCAATAGGCACTAGATAATTTTTTTCTATTTCACTTGGTTAGTTATGCTAGCTCATTTGTGTGTGTGCGTGTATCTGTGTGAGTGCAGAATTATACAGTTTTGATTCCCTATGGCAAGCAAACTTCCTTTGAAATTTTCTTCAAGTAATTTATCTTATTGCTGTAATTGTCCTTATAATACTCATTCAGTGACCAATTTGCATATAAAAATTTCCAGGTGTTTGACAACTATCCTGAATAGTTAGAGAATATAATAATGATCAATTTTAGATTTAAAAACAATCTAAATTCTATGAATAGATTCATGTAGCAATTATAATTTGAAATAGCATTAATTAAAATACTTAGCTTTGGTTAATAATCAATATGTATTATAATCTGAAAGTGCTATAATTTCCCAGAGCAACAGTGACGTTCTGATATAAAGCCAGTGCATTAAAAGCTATTTTAATAAACATCATGGGACTTCAAATAATTCGGTGATTGTAGACAATTTTTATACTGAGTATAGTGTTTGAAGTTATACCTAGTTTGCAGTATTAGAAAACAAAGCAATATTGGGTCTGAGACTTTCTGACATGACACAGGAAATTAAAAAAAAGAAAAAGAATAAAAAGGAAGACACATATAATTTAATAGCAGAAAGGATGAATTGTTATTTTTATTCCCAACAATTTTCTTTTTTAAAATTCTTAGGTAATTTTCTATATTTGATATGAGTTGGATTTTTAGGAGAATTTTTTGGTTGAGTGATGGGAAAGGTAGAGAGGGGGTGGTTATTCAGAGGTGTGAGGCTATTCTAGGGAAGAGGATTCGAGGTGGAGTGGTGATGTGTGTCATAACCCATTATGTCCCATAGAACACTGGGTTTAGCCCATCTCCAAACTCCTTTCTCTAAACTCTCCTTTGTTCCACTCGCCCCAAACCAAAGAAAGGACCAAAGATTGGAGTATCAATTATTTTCATAATGGAGAGCTAATATTAGAAGACAGAGATAATATGTGTGGATTTGAATTGCTTATGGCAGAGATTTTGATATAACTAGATCAAAGAAGTATTAAAATTATGCACACACATTATCTGAAAATACCAGATTAGGTATTGAATTAAAAAAAATGGATTTTAGCAGATTCATTTAATTTTTTCTTTTTATATACTTTTTTTTAACAGTTCCATGGTTTTTATTATTAAATGCCAGTTTGCACATTTGTTTTTTATTATATTTGAAAAATTAATTATACTGCTAAGAGTAGGGAAACCTTAATATCTTGGAAAGACGCACTTATTTCAGGTAGTTGAGTTTGTTGGCCAAGTATAAATTCTACATTTAGGTTCAACATCTCAGTTGTATAAGGATGGCATGATTTTACTTATAAGTAGCATATGTGTCAGCTGTGTAATTAACAAAGTGAACTTGGCCACATAATAGATGACCCAGAAGAGGGAGGAGTATAATCCTACCTACCTGTGGCCTATTCCAATCACAACTGTAGAAGAGGGTTATGATCAGAACTTTAAGAGAGTCATTCATGAGCTAGAGCACACAGAAAGTAACCACCATGATTTTTTTTCTTGCCTAGAAGACACAGAGATACAATATGGTCTTCAAAATGTTGATTGTCTATTGTGTGCCATCCTAGAGGGCATTGTTAAAGATATTTTAAGAAGGGCAACTTTTAGCTGACTGTTAGGAGCAGCTTTTTATTACAAAACAAAACAGGTCTGTCTCTGCAAGTGGAGAGAGACAGACTCACTGACTTACTGACTAACTGACTTATATAGTCAAGGAAACCCTCACTGATAAGGAACCATTTGAGCCAAGGCCTCAAGAGACCCATGTGAACTGGCATGCAAAAAATGAAGTAGTAATCATCACAGAAGATGCTACGCTGTTGGTTGTCCTTCCAACATCCCAGTTATTCCCTCCTTCTCTCTAACAGAACCCTTTTTCCCTTGCCATAATGCAGACATGTGATCAGGAGAAAGCTGGAACCCATCTCTAACCTGGTTCGGGAAGCCAGCTTTAAGCCAATCAACACAGGGAATTGCCCTGGGCACTGTCATTGGTCCAGGAGTAGGCACATAAGCTAAGCTGGCCTAAGCAGATTTATATTTCTGTTTGGGGTAGGAGGTTTTTTCCTCTGTCCATGATGGATGTGAACAAGGAAGAATGTTGTCACAATTGCACAGGACTTGGTGACACAGATGTCTCTGGACAATGAGGGAAGCCTGGAGACAGAGCCAATACAAAGAAGAGGGCAGAGGTGGGAGCACTATAGAGGAAAGGAGTCAGAGCCCTGATTATTCCATGCCTGGAGCCTGCTGTACTTCAAGACTCCCCATTATGTGCAATGAAGAATCTCCTCATTGTTTATGCCAGTTAGAGTTTGGTTTTTTATTCCTTACTGTTTAAAGGTTCTTGATTATGACAATGAAAATAATAGAAGCCAATATTTCATGAGAATTACCCTGTGCCAGGCACATCCTCTATATTTGTAATTTTGTTTAATGTTCTTGACAATCTTATAAGGCAAATACACTATTGTCCTTATTTGTAAAATGTAAGTGATTTTGCTCAAGGTCATGTGTGTAGTAAGTGGCAGAACCAAATCTTTTTGCTTGTTTGTTTGTTTGAGACAAAGTCTTATTCTGTTGCTCAGGCTAGAATGCAGTGGCATCATCACAGCTCATTGTATCCTCCAACTCCTGGGCTTGAGTGATTCTCCTACCTCAGCCTCCTGAGTAGCTGGGACTATACGCATGCATCACCGTGCCCGGCTAAGTTTTCTATTTTTGTAGAGATGGGCTCTCACCATGTTGCTCAGGCTGGTTTTAAACTCCTGGGCTCAAGTGATCCTTCCACCTTTGCCTCCTGAGTCACTGAGATTATAGGCATGAGGCACCCCATCTGGCAGAACCAAAATCTTTCAGAGCTCAGAGCCTGTGCTCTTAACCTCTATGATGGTTCCACTGATAGATGAGGCAGAGGAAAAGAAATAGGAAGGAGTTTGTGAAGAGGCCACAGGAAGAACAGGAGATGGTGATATTATTATTAATTTTATAATTATTAATATATAATCTTGTTCTCTCCACCTGGAATACCTCATCCCTGGGACACCTTTCACCCATGCCCACTTCTCTGCCTAGGAACTTCTATTTGTTCTTTAAGAACTCGACTCAGATGTCACCTCCTCTGAGGAGCCTTCGCACACCCCATCTCCCCAAACCTCCGACCCTCTGGAATCCCACAAAAATTTGCTCAGATTTCTATTATAGCCCAAGTTATATTATAAAGTGTTCATTTTCATACCTCCTCCTTGTACTAAATTCAGAACTCCTCGAGGGCAAGGACTATGTCTAATTATTCCTTGTGGTTCCAGTGCTTAGCTCAGCTCACTGTAGGTGCTCAGAGAAAGTAAGATTGAATGAATCAATCATCACATCTCAAGGACCCCCTGTCTTACCAGGTACCACGCTAAGAAATGTAGAGTTAAGAAGATCAGGCCTTCGGACACTTAAAGTTCATAAACAAATTGAGGATGTGTTCCTATGTTTCAATTCTACATTATAGAAACCCAACACAAACTAGCTTAAAAGGAAAAAAAGAATGTGGGCAGGAGACAGAATTTATTTGTCCTAGGCAGTTTGCTTCTATTAACAGTTTCAGGAATAGCTGAATCTAAGATCCAAGGGTTTCCAACAATGTTATTCTCCAGATTAGGTCTCGTTCTATAACCTGCTCTTGGGTGGCTTCATCCTCAGGAATTTTTTTTTCCATGTGAAAGCCCCTCATAGCTCCATGTTTACATCCAATTGTAGCAAAAATAGAGCTTTTTATGCCAATGGTCCTAGCAAAAGTCCTAGGAGTAATTCTCAATGCTTTTAATTGAGTCACCTGCCCTTTACTGAACCCATTATAGTAACTCCGAATAGGCCTATATCACATGCCTACCTCTGGATTTGGAAGTGGGATTGACCCCATCCAAATCATATGGATTAAAAGTGAGGAACGGTTGTTCACCAGAGGAAAATCAAGTTGCTGTTACTAAAAGGGGGAGAAGATATTAGACAAGGAAAAACCAACACATGTCCTCCATAGAGGAGATGTCCTATACATCAGTAATTATATGGTAAGGCTACGAGTGATGCCTGTCTTAAGTGCTTACGGCCAAAGATTAGGTAGGAGAAATGTATCACTTCAAGGACAGCTGTCCACAAACACCTTTTAGGAAGAAGCCTATGAACTAGGCCTTTTAGATAGGTAGGATTATGTTAGATGAAGATGAGGAGGCCTGTCAGATACATGGAAAGGCATGAACAAAGGCAGGGAGGTAAGGATCCTTTGGAGGTTTTCCAAGTTTGCCGGGAGCTTTTGGGAATTAAGTCAGGAACTTTGGTTGGGGGCTAGATCTATACATAGTCTAATAAGTGCTAATCCTTTATGCAGACCTCTTTCATAAACGATCTCAAAAAAGAGCAATTTGGACAGGCACTAGGGGTAGGATTATTCTTCCCATCGGTAGATGGGGCAAGGGAGGCCTAGAGCAAGAGATGCCTGCTGAGAGTTCAACCTCTTGTGTCCAGAGATGGAACAGCACAAGAAGCCCAATTTCTGCCCTCCATCCCAGAACTATGCCCCTCCCCCCATCCACAGTAAAAATAAAATCTGGAGTTGGAAATCACCAGGACAGCAGCTGTGACTCAGCCCCAGGGCCAGTCTGAGGACACCTTTGGAAGAAGCTGTAGGAACAACTATACAGGCAGAAAGAAGGTATCTGACTTGCATAATGGCTAAGAGCAGAGACTCTGGAGTAAGGCCTGATCTTTATTCTCAATTTCATGAGTTAGGGTGTTACCTTGGGCAGATTACATAACTTCTCTAAACCTTAGTTTCCTCATCCGTGAATGAGGTAAAGAACAATACCTATCATATAGGATGGTTCATGAGGTCTGAATGAGGTATTGCATATTAAGAACTTAGCACTCTCTCCTCTTCCAGTCTGGTCTCTTCTTCCTCATCCGGTCTGGTCTCCTTTCTACAGTTTTATTCCAAAAATATTAAGAGATCTTATCACATGAAGCTAAATTTGATAATCCAGGTAAAACCTAAGGCTCATGAAAATAAAAAAAAAAAGACTTGTGACATCATAGAAGTTTTCATTAAAATAATTCTGTATTAAAAGCATAACATAATTCTGGAAATCAAATCTCAATTTATGAATTAATTTCTCTTATTATTTGCTAGGGACATTTGCTATGGTCACTTACTAGGCAGAGAAGAGACATGCTTCATCTACAAATAAATACATACAAAAAGTCTAATCGTATACTCTTTTCCATCTTGATTTCAGCAAATGCTCTTTTACTGCCATTTATAATAGTTTTTTTCCCCTTTACCTGACATAAGCCTTCTGCCTTCTGATTAAGGAAATATTTATAAGAGTTTATGAATTGACCCTCTGTAATGGGCATATATAGACAGAAGAATAATAAACACACACTGCACAAGCCTAAGCTAAAAATTGAAAATTTAGAATTCTTCAAGAAATATTGGGAAACCTGGTGAAACTAACCACACTGAATGTAGTATTATTTAGGGTAAGTTGACTAAAGTGCTGGAACAAATGGATGCAAAAATGGAAAAATGGCTCAAATACAATGAGCTAATGCACCATCTTTCACACGGCAGTGGCCACTGAAGTGCTGTTCTCTGCAGGGTGAATTAGGGGCCTGGCCTTCCTCCTGTGCCTCTTCAATAGCATAGGTTTCCATCATCATCATCTGATTCCTGCTGCAGGCAAGAGACACAGAGTATGAGGAGATAAGCCTACTTTTTGTTTTGTTTTGTTTTTTTTTTGCTTGGACAGGGGGTCACTCTGTCTTCCAGGCTAGAGTGCATTGGTGTTATCATAGCTTGCTCGAGTAATCCTCCTGCCTCAGCCTCTCAAGTAGCTGGGACTACAGGCTCGGGCCACCATGCCCGGCTAATTTTTCTATTTTTTGTAGAGACAGGGTCTTGATCTTGCTCAGGGTGGTCTCAAACTCCTGGCCTCATGCGATCCTCCTGCCTTGGCCTCCTAAAGTGCTAAGATTATAGGCATGAGCCCCCATGCCCGGCCTGGCGTACTTTTAATAAGCTGTGGTTTGGAGGTAAAATATTCTCCTCCATTTACTTTCCTTTGTGTAGAAGTAAATGACATAAACATGCCTCACTGCGAGAGAGGGTGAGAAATATAATCCTTGGCTAAGAAGATGATTTTTAGATACAAATGTTCATATACCAGGAAGAGAAGAACAAATTTGAGGGAATACCTAGGATTCTGCTGCACATATCTACATCTTGGAATTCAGCCTTTGATCTTAAAATTCAATTATCTTAATTTGGTAAATTGTTTAATCTCATTGCCTAAATTTTTATATTCGAGTCGTGTTTTCATAGTTTGCAATTCTTTACTAGTTACAGTGGACATGTCATATCAATAAATAGCAAATAGGAATGACGATAAGAAATTATTTAACTTCTTGTGTTAAAACAGTGAATTGGATGAACTCTATATTCCAAATGCTTTTTGGGACACTGGAATACAGCAGTGAACAAGACAGACAGAGAGTTTGTATTCTAGAGGGGAGATCAGTAATAAACAAATAAGAAAACATAAATCAACAATATGACTAGATAGTGATAAGGGCTATGAAAAACAGTGAGTGGGAATGGCAAGCAACACTGGGAAGCTGGTCAAAGAGGCTTTCTGAAAGGATGACTTTCATGCTGGATGTGAATAATGAGCAATCATCAACCATACAAATATTCAAGTGGAAATTTTCAAGGCAGCGAGGATAGAGGATAGCAAATGTAAAGGCTGTAGGGTCACTGTAGGGTTGAGCTGGGAGCATTTATCAGACGTGTTTGTGGACAATGGGTTGAAGCACAGTGATCCAAGGGTATGAGAGAGGGTCAGAGGACTAGACAGGGGCTACTCCATGTAGGGCCTTGGAGGCCATATAAGGATTCTGGCTTTGTTCTATTTGGAAAAGGAAATCACTAGGGGGTTTTAAGCAGGAGATTTGTATACTTTGATAGAACTTTAAATTGTTGCCATATATAAAAGTATAAAGGAGCACATGTGTAGACACAATGAGAAGAATAAATGGAGGTGTTCAGGATATGTACCTAACCCATATGTGGAAGACTGAGAAAATCTTGTTGGAAGAGGCAATATTTGAGGTTGAGTTTTGAATGATTAGCTACGGTCGGACAATTAAGGTAGGTAAATCTGGCTAAAGGAGACAGCAAAGAGAGCATAAAAATCATAGATCATTCTGTGGCAGAATATGAGGTCCCAAGGCATAATCAGAAATATAATCATGAAGGGTTTTTTTGCATTATGCTGTGGTATTTGGGTTCTATCTTCAAAACAACAGAGCCATGGGAGGACCTAAACTGAGGTGTGGCGTAATTGCATTGGCCTTTTAGAATAAGCCCTCCTTAAACCCTGGTGAGATCGGACTGGGTGGGTTTGGCATGGAGACTGGTTGTCTACGTGAGTAGTGACAAAGGTCTAAAGTGGATGTACAAGTGGAAGTATTAAATATCAGCGGGAAGAAAAAGGAGATGTCTTCTATATTTTCCAGTTTTTTGGATCTTGTTGGCATTCTCAAAGATAGGGAATACAGGAAGTGTAACAAACATGAGTTGGATGGGAGGCAGGAAGGGGCCACGATGAGGTCGTGGGCTTACAGTGTGTAAGAGAAATCTTATTTGCAATAAGAAGTAAATTTCCAGGAGCAAATAATTGTGTGATAGCTGGAAAGTCATGCACATTTAAAGCTATTGAATTTTTCCTACCAACTTATTATCTAAATATATAATACAGGGTCAGGTACTTGTAGTTAAATAATATACTTAGCTAAAAAAAAAAAAAAAAACAAACAAAAAACCCAAGCACATCTCATAGCAGCATTTTACACAGCTGTACATGAGGGTGTTTTTATATCAATCAACCTGTTAGTGAAGATAATACCTATTTGTTCAACATTATATTACTAATTAATATTAATAATCCTATAAATAATCACATAGATTATTTATTAAACACATTTCTTGTGCAAAGTACTTTACATATACTAATATCCTCGTTTAGTCTTCCTAACAGTCCTGTCAAGTGAAAACAAGTATTATTCCCATTTAACGTGCCATGAAACTGAAGCTCAGAGAGGTTATGTAATTTGTCCATGGTTATCAGCTAGTAACTGGTAGGGGCAGGAGTCGTACCCTCATTTTGAACTATAAGCTAACACAGCCTCTATCACGTTTTTTTCAATACACCAGTGATTCACTTAGATGTCTTTTTAGATGCTCTTATCATATGAAAGGATGTATTTTTAACCAAACTATTGACTTTGGAATAAAAGAAATATAAACTTAGTTTTTAAATTTTAAGTGAATTTGGCATCATTTTAATTAGATTAAGTCCCTACCAAAAGTAAGAGTCATCAGGGCTGGTTTCTATGGTGAAAACAATGAGAGTTTTGGAATTAGCAAGTCTGGATTCAAATCTAGTTTAGCACTTGTTGACTAGTTTGTCTTACACAAGTTTCTTTTCCTCTTAAATGTCACATTTATAAAATGAGGGCTCTAACTCAGTGCTGGGCGCAGAGTAGACATTCAATAAACACTGTCTTATGCTTTTACATATTAAATATGTTAACCATTGAGTTAGAAGCAGAAATGTCAAACATTTTCTTTAGCAAAAATGAAACTAGCAAGCTGGTTACAGAATTTTCTTCTTTTCCTCTCTGTTTAAATCAAGATAAAGCATTCTCTTTTCTGGTCTTGGTAAATTTGCCGGCCTTCTATGTGTCCCTCCCCTCACTCTGTGGGATAAAAACAAAAACAAAAATAATCCAGCGCCGATTGGACCGTGGTTTTAGAATCTCAGGGTGCCGGAGCTGGGGACGGGAACCTGCCATCCTGAGTGTGTTTGTCACCAGCTCCTTCTCGTTTTCGCTTGGCTTTTTGCCCTTCTCTCCCATGTGTTAGCTGTTTTCATTTCCAGATCAGAGTTGACCTTTTTTGTAAGGTTAAAAAAAGCGTTAAAAGCCTCTGCCTTTTTACTGTCATACATTATTAGCTTTCTCATCCCTTCAAATAAAAGAGCTGCATTCTCCTTTACCCGGCTCTTGCAACCGGTGTATTTAAAGAAAGGCTTTTTTCCCCTCCGTTTTCTTACACTTTACCAAAAAAAAAAAAAAAAAAAAAATCTAACATCATGAATTAATTTAACAAATGTAGTAAAATACCCTCACATAGAACTCCCTGTACCTACTATAATTAAAAATTAATACTGAATTGCTCTGATTCAATTATCCTAAAAATACCAACATAATCACAAAATTAGGGAAGTATCTCTTTCATCATCAAGTATATATATATATTTTAAATATCTCAGCACATGTCCTTGCGTGGAGTGATATGTAGGTAGCAAAAAAGATATTACCATTGTATAACACAATTTTTAAAACTTTTTGGTTTGAGACAATTGAATATTCACATGAAGTTGTTAGAACTATTACAGAGAGATCGCACATATCCATTTTCTAGTTTTTTGCAGGTATTTTTAAACATAGTCATTTCTATTTGTGTGTGCCTGCAGAGCACTTTGATAGACCAAGGTACTTGCTTTTGTTTGAGACCTGAAAAGAATTTCTGCATTGTCAATACAATTTTTGCCTTCTCAGCAGTTACATGTTCACAAATGTTTTCTTTGTTCTCTGGAGAATTCTTGGAAAAAAGAATATTAAAAAAATCCCCAAATAAAAACACAAGAATTGTGTACTACTAATATATTGTTTAAAGTATGTAAAATGATTATAATATTTAAAGTATTTTATCTACTTCAAAAAATTTGTGTTTCTTATTATGCAAAGCATACAGAAAAGTTCTCAAATATCATTGTATTACAGTTGATACTCATAATGTAGCATGATGAATGTATGTATGTGTGTGTGTATGCAGGCGAGCGTATGTTTGTGGTTACTTTAATTTGTAGATCATGAATTGCTTGTGTCTTTAATGTGGTAATCTGTGTTATTTTCATTGTGACATTTATTTTATCAAATTTTCTACAGGATTAGAAATCTCTCCAAAGACACACATCTTTTGAGACAGACAAACTGAATGAAATCTTTTTCAAAATAGAAGGGTTAAAACTCTCTTCGGAATTCTACAATGTTTTCCATGATCTAATCATAAAACTAAATTATAATGGTGACAGCCTTCCATATCTGGTTCCTCTGAGTCCCTTTAAATTAATTCAATGCCATTACAATTCTGGGAAGCTAGAGGCTGTGACTTGGAGTCCAATTAAAAACATAACATAATTTAACTATTGATAAAAAGATAATCTTAGAAAGTTCCTTTTCATGGGAATTATTAAAAACTTGACATATTCCACATGGGAATAACAATTTTATTTCACCTCAGGTAAGGAAAGTAAATGGAAATAAATTCAATTGTAAGTACAACTCAAAAAATTGCCTACAAAAATATAATTTTAGAGACTTAAACCAGTGTTCCTGATGATTAACAGAAAAAAAATCATGCTTTTCTTTCTAAGTTAAAAGTGGAAAAACAAACACAGTAAATCCTAACATGGCATTAGCCTCTAAGTCCAGCACACCAAAACCACTGAACAGAAACTTCTCAGTTCAGATTAGAAGAAGCTACTGGATCAGTGAAAAGTTTTAGAGATTGATTTACAGACCACTTGAATTCTTAGCTGAATAATATGTATGATAATTTGGCACAAGTGTTAAAAATCACTGAGCTTAACTAATTAGGTAGACAATAACTCACTGTTGGTTACAGCCTTAGTTGAAGCACTAGTTTATAATATTCTTTGTCAATTATTATGTAAATCCTTTCCTAGTGGGATTACTAATTCCTGTGTTCCTGTAGTGGATGTTGTTAGGATATGGCGGCTCTTTCCTGTTTCCTCTACTTGACCTGGGGATGGCTGACATCTTGGCTCTGGCACAGACAGAGAAATGTCCTCCTTCAGAAGATGGCCACAGGAATGCCCACTTGTGAAGGGAAAAACTGTGCCGATATTTGTTTAATTTAAAAATTATATTTTTGTTACTTTTAAATATTTCATGAACAAGATATTTGTCCAAAAATATGTAAATAAAAATAATATCTTGTTCTGTACTCAAAGTTAGCATTAACTTAGACATTGACAATGACCAAGTTTCCTATTATGACTCATTAAAAAGAAGGTTCAACGAGCAAATTGTGTCAATAATATCGATAAGCAATATATAGCAAAACGAATTTCCAAATATTTATTTTAAACCTTTCCTCATTTTCACTTCAGCTCCACTGTAGTTCGGCAAACCATCCTGAGTCACCTTCTCATTTTCCCGACTTTAGCTCCAGGGCAGCCCCAGTACTAAAGAAACTGCTCCAGATACAGGGAGCCACTGGAGGTCCAGACTGGTGGGCCAAATTGTGATGCCCCCAGGTTAACACAGTTACTGGACTTTGTCTATCAAATAGTTAGTAACAGAGTGTTGTCAAAGTGAGTTTCAGTAGAAACACAACAATGAGGCCAGACAGGTAGGCAGCTAGCCACAAGAAAGCCATAATAATTAAGGAAGATTTCAGACACTGGTTTAGGGTAGAGGAAGTGTTCCTATAACTGAGATGGGAGCTCACAAGAGCAAAGTGGTGTCATTCAGGGCCTAGATATACTGTTGCAATAACTCTTTCTGTACCAGATACCCATACAGAAGTTGGGGTATATGAATTAGTACATTTGCAATGGACTTGAGCATAAGACTCTTTTATTCAAATGATGCACCTTAGGATAGGTGCCTTAGGGACTATCGCAAAAGCCCCAAATATTGTCCCAGGGCATTTTATTTTTGATTTAATGGTAAGGCCACTGTGAAAAGAAACAGGAGCAATAAAAGAATGTTCTACTTCAAATTAGGATTGATCTGAAAATTGGTGCACAATACCCATCCTTGAAGGGAGGTAAGTTTATTAATGGGACACAGGATTTGGAAGACAATGATATTTATTGGGGTGAGAGGACAATACAATAAGTTGAGGGCTGACATTCAGGGTTTGCTGTGAGAATCCAATGAGGTAATATTGGTAAAAATGCTGTGTTAATTATGAATCACTGCTTTAATAAGAGTTTATTAATATCTTATTGCTTTAGTACTTGTACTGACTCTAGTTATTAAGGTCAATACATTTAATAAACAAGGATGCACATGCACTATTATTGGGTACACACAAACTATAGAAGTATCAGTTTAACTTCAAAGGTCAATCCTTATTTTCCTCCCATACTAATCAGAAAATGACAAATTGTTACCTCAGGTCTACATCCATTAACATCTTGCAATTTATAAAATTGTGAGTGGGTGCAGTGCCTTAATATTTCTATTAGGGTTTTGCCAACCTTCTGGAAATTCTTACAAGCATGGAGTCTCTAGCACACTTTTTTCATTACAGACATTCCTCAACTTATTGATAAGACTACATCCAGATAAACCCATCATAAGTCAAAATTCCGATAAATCAAAAATGCATTTAAGATCTTGATAAAATCATTGTAAAGTTGAAAAATCCTAAACTGAACCATCATAAATCAGAGGCCATCTGTATATGATTTGTTTTTGTGCCTTTATCAAGTATCACTATGCTACTACACGTTTTTGCTTCTAAAGTTTGCCTTTACAGATTCCCTCATTGTTTTAGTCCATTCCTGCTGCTATAACAAAATACCTGAGGCTGGGAAGTTTATAAGAACAGAAGGTTATTCTTTACAGTTCTGGAGGCTTGGAAATCCAAGATCAAGGTGCCAACGCATTCAGTATCTGGTGAAGGCTGTTCTCTGCTAACAAGATGGCACCTTGTAGCTGTGTCCTTACATGGAAAAGGGGCAGATGCCATGTGCTCATATGGTGCAAGATGGAAGGACAAAGGGCCTAGCTAGTTTTCTCTAGCCCTTTATAAAAGCACTAATCCCATTCACTAGAATGGAGCCCTTATAATCTAATCACCTCCCAAAGACCCCACCTTTCAATACCATCATTTTGGGATTCAAGTTTCAACATATGAATTTTGGAGGGAAAAATACATTCATACCCATTGCATTTCATCCCGGCCCTTCAAAATTTATGTCCTTCCCACATCCAAAATACATTTATTCCATCCCAATATCCCTGAAAGCCTTAACTTTTTCCAGGATCAACTTTGAAATCTAAGCTCAAAGTCTCATCTAAATATCTAAATCATATATGGGTGAGACTCAAGGTATGACTGATTCATCCTTAGGTAAATTCCTGTTCAGTTGTGAGCCTATGAAATCAAAAAAGTTATATGCTTCCAAAATATAATTATGAGACAGACATAGCATAAGCATTTCCATTCCAAAGGGAGAAATAGGAAAGAAGAAAGGGACAACAGGTCCTAACAAAATTCAAAACCCAACAGGGCAAACACTAAATCTAAATGCTTGAGAATAATTTTCTTTGACTTTATGTCTTACCTATTGGACACTAGGGTGAGGTTGGGCCCCCAAGGCTCTGAGCAGCCCAACCCCCAAGGCTTTGTTGGGGGCAGCCCACACAGCGTCTCTCAGGAGTCGGAGTTGGGTACTTGCAGCTCTCTCAAGCTGGAATCGTATGTTGGTAGCTCTACAGGTCTGGGATCTCAAGGAAAACCCTGTTCTCATGGTTCCACCAAGCTGTACTCTATTGGGGATCTCCGCAGTGCCCACAACCCCTCAGTTCTGCTGGGCATGATGCGTCCTAGTGGGGACTGTCAGTGGTGGCCCCACTCCTATGGCTCCATTAGGCATTACCCTAGTTGGAGCTCTCTGTGGTGGCCCCGCTCCTATGGGAAATCTCTGCCCAGGCCCCAAGACTCTCTGAGGCTTCCTTTGAAATCTAGGTGGAGGTAGTCATGCCTGCACAACTCTTACACCCCGTGCACATGCAGAGTTGGCACCTCAAGCATATCACCTAGATTTGCAACTTGTGCCTTCTGAAGGGGTGGCCCAAGCTGAATCAGAGCCTTCTTGAGCCACAGCTGTTAGGCAGTGGCCAAGGAAATTTGCACCAGAATGCAGGGAGCAGAGGACAGGTGTGGTGGCTCATGCCTGTAAATTCCAGCACTTCGGGAGGCCGAAGCAGTATTTGCTTGGGGCCAGAAGTTCTAGGCCAGCCTGAGTAACATAGTGAGACCCCATCTCTACAAAAAATTAAAAAATTAACCAGGCATGATGGCATATGCCTGTAGTCCTAACTATTCAGGAGGCTAAAGCAGGAGAATTGAGGATCACTTGAGACCAGGCGTTAAAGGCTGCAGTGAGCTATGATGGTGCCACTGTATTCCAGCCTGGGCCAAAGAGTAAGAATCTTTCTCAGAAAAAAAAAAAAAAAAAAAGAATGCAGGGAGCAGAGACTTGAGATGAAAGTGAGCAAGTGAGCGCTCCCTTTAAAACATTCTGACTCCAAGATTCTGTGCCTGTGATGGGAGTAGGAGACTCAAAAGTCTGCAAAATGCCTTTGGGACCATTCTCCCATTGTGTTGATGAATACTATCTGGCTTCCTTCTACCCATACTAATTTCCTTATCAAATATTCTCTTGGCCATATCCTTTTATTCTCTCCTGAACATGTCTTTTCTTTCTTTAAAACATGGCCAAGTTGAGAATTTTCCCAATTTCTAAGTTCTTCTCTTTTGATTATAAATTCTACCTTTATTTTGTTTCTCTCTTTTTGTATTTTACTGTGACCAGTCAGGAGAAGCCATGTTACACCTTCAACTATTTGTTTAGAGATTTCTTCTACCAAATATCCTAGTTCATCACTCTTAAATTTTGATTTCTGCAAAGTATTAGAACCTGGACATGATTTAGTCAAATTCTTTCCCACTTTATAACAAGGATAGCTTTTCCTCTAGTTTCCAATACCTTATTCCCCATTTTCATCTAAGACTTCACCAGAATTGCCATTACCATCCATATTTCTACCAATATTCTGATCACAAACACTTAAGTCATCTCTAAGAAAATCAAAGTATCCTCAACAGCTCTCCTCTTCTTCTCAGCCTACACCAGAATAGCCCTTTATGGTCCAGCCTTTACCCATCACCCAGTTTCAGAACTGCTTCCACATTTTGGGGTATTTGTTATAACAACACCTGACTGTCAGTAATAATTTCTGTCTTAGTTTTCCCCTGCTGCTATAAGAAAATACATGAGACTGGGTAATTTTTAAGAACATATATTTATTTTTTACAGTTCTGGAAGCCTGAAAGTCCCAGATCAAGATACCAGCAGATCTGATGTCTGATGAGAGTTGCTCTCTTCTTCCAAGATGGTGCCTTGTTGATGCATCCTTACATGGCAGAAAGAGTGAATGCTATATTCTCACATGGCAGAAGGCAGAAAAGCAAGAAGCCTACTCAGCTAGTTCCCTCCAACCCCTTTATAAGGGCATTAATCCATCGCACTTACAAGGGCAGAGCCCTTATTACTTATTCACCTCTCAAAAGCCCCATCTTCCAATACAGTCGCTTTGGGGTTTAAATCCAACATAAGAATTTTGGAGTGACCTGTACATTTCAAATACAGTGCTCACTGCCCCTGCTGCTGTATAGATTTCTAATCTTTGCCTGCATATACTTCTCACTCTCTGTTCTCTCTGGACTCTTCTTCTGCTTTCCCCATGAAAAACTAATTCCATCCTCTCACTTTTCATGGTGTGGCTTTCACCCCTTTTAGTACTACTTCCTGAATCCTGGCTAAATTTACAGTCTAAAGTATGGGATAATTCTGAAATTCTTTTCCAATGTTTGACATAGAGAGAGTTACTTTATCTGTCTCACAAGCAGGGATATAGCAAAGTGAAAAGAAATGTTTTTTATAATATTTTGAGTCCCAGAACCCTGTGGGATCTAGTTAAAGTTATTATGAACTCTCAAGAGACTATACAGACATAAATATTATTCTACATACACAATTTTAAGAGGTTTACCCCTGAAGTCATACATGGATCTGCTATTACTACCTCACCCAACGTAGATCTACTATCTTCGCTCAAGGGGCTGTGCACCTCAGGTTAAGAGTTTTCTTAAGCCTTAGATAGGCCTGAGTGCAAATCCTGATTTTGACTGTGTGATTCTAAAAAAAAAAAAACATTTCACTAAGCTGAAGCTTCTTCTTCTGTAAATAAGGTTAACAGTATTCATTTTTTTCTGTGTTGTTGAGGATTAGAAATAATTTGGTAATAACCTAGGATGGGGGAGTCCCTCAGTAAACATATCATAATAATTAAAAACAATATATTCCATCACTTTCTGGTGGAACATTAGGTCTTATGTCAAGATAATGATATTGAGTTTATAGTTAACTAAATTAAAACTGTATTCAAGAAATTGCTTGTCCGTACTTTTTTCCTTCAGATTTGAACTATGGGCTTGTGCTAAATTTTCATCACTATGTTATTGTATTTATGTGTTGGTTATGTGACTTAAACCTATAGTTAGAATTCCCTAAGTTCTTTCTGATAAAAAGGAAGGAGGATTTCTTAACTGAGTTTAAAGCTGAGAATTTCTTCAATTAAAACTTTGTTCTTGTAGGTCTTTAACACTTAATTGCAGCTCTGCATATTGATTGAGATTTATACAAATTTTGATTCTAACTTTATAAATTGTCTTAAATCCATTAAAAATTTCAGATATCATTCCTATTGCAATTTACTAAATTGGCTTCCTAAGGTTCTCAAGAATAAAACAACTGCCTACACACATCGTACAATTTTATTACATATCTGGAATGAAAGAGCTGAAACTCATCCAGATTAGGGCTGCTCAGATCTCGACAATCATGGTAATAGACCCTGACATGCGAAGATCGTAAGCACATACTTCGTGACCTACGAGAAGAATATGGGAAAATGAACAGGGAGGTTCGCGTTTCTTCTACACTGACACACGACCACATTCTTTTGAGCCACGAGGGAGAATAAAATCTCATTTTTAGTTGTTTATGCAGTTGGTGTACTTGCTTTATCATTCATTCACAAATACTTTATCATTTGCTCACAAGCACCTCTTATGGGCCAGTCACTCTGCTTGACCCTAGAGACATAAAGATGTATAACACATGGGTCTTGCTTTCAAAGGCAAAGTGGAGACTGAGTCCTTGCCTCTCATTCAAAGAAAACTGCCAAGCACAGTGGTTAAGCACACAGGCTTCACTATCCAACAGGCCTGGTCAACATCCTCCCTCCGAAATTTACTGGTATGCCAAAAAGCCCTCAGAGGATCAATTTCCTCATCTGCAAAACATGGGAACAATATGTAATTTGCAGGATTGCTGTAAGGATTGAATAGAATTAAGGTATGTCACATGCTTAGCAAAAAGGCTGAAACATACTAGTTGCTCAATATAAAATGGTTATTATTATTGTGTCTACATCATCTTAATGCCAGTATCTGAGACAGATTCTCTGTGACACTATGATAGCCTTGGAGTTTTATTTTATTGCTGAATGAGTAGCACAGATATGAGTTGCCTTCAGGCATCTGTTAATTGACAAATGCTATAAATTTGCCCAAGGGGCAAATTCACAGAACAATAAACTACTTATTTCAACCAAATGATGAGTTGCTGGTAAAAATGGATCTTATAACATATGCTTTACTAGATATTCTTTGACAGTAATCTAAGACTGAGGCATTCCAATTAAAAGGATCCAGTTGGGTTTTTTCCCAACCCTCCATCAATAGTAGGTACAACAATAACAAAAAAACCCCACAAAGCTGCATTTAAAAAATCTGCACATATGTTTTGTTATCATAAGCTCTGAAACAAATCTGCAATTTAGATTTTATTTCCAAAATGCATCCAACTGTTTCATGACACTACTTATTTATGCACATTTACATGCACACACATGTAACTCACACATACAGATACATATGTGCATATTTATCGACCAAGTGCCCAAATCTCAAAAAGATATCTTATTAGGCAACATCTCATTTTCTTGGTTAGGGAATGTCTCTACAGGGAAAACTGCACAATGTCTGAAATTTTTCTCACTATATACTTTTTAATGATGACAATGAAAACAAAACAATCCCAAAACTAAATTTTGAAATATTTCTTAACTTCACTTACCCATCAGGAGCAATAGATCGTAAATGAAAACAACTAAAGCTCCTTGTTTCAATAAATTGTTATTAAAAATAAAATTATCTTATTTCCTGCTGTATTATCTTAATCGAACATTGTTCCTTGACCTACAATGCATTATATAAGAACATGTCAAATATAAGTGACCAATTCCTTATATAAACCTTAATATCTATGTACTTTTGCACACAATACCTTGTGCAATAAACCCTTAAGTTCTGGAGTGCATTTTCAGACACAATTCCATTTTTCATATATGTAATGCGATCTTTTAAAAACATTATTATTAAAAGCCACAGTGCTTTTTCTTCTTCTGCCACTGACCTCAAAGTTATTGGTAATTTCTTGAATGTTTCCACGACACCTGACAAATATGGCTAAGTATTTCCATAATGCCTATCACAGTGATATCTAGGTGCTCTGAAAGAAGTATTAGACTATAAATGTAACGAATGAGGTAGAGTGCAAAGCTCATTTGTTTCCACAACTCTGTTGAAGCTGTTCAAGTAGTTATGGGTTAGAGAAAACTGTATAGGGTCAGTGCTTTTGGTTTATAGAGCTATAATTGCCATTTGGCTGGAAAAAGGAGAAAGTTGCTACTTCACTATTTGGGTTCCAGGACTTAGAGTGTTAACATTCCTGACTTTTATAATCAGTAGTTTTAGAATTTGATTTTTGAATTTTTAAAAGTTCTAACATTAATACATTCCCAGTTGAACCTTCCTATGAACAAGGATTCCTGACGGAGTGATAATAATAAAAGTATGATTCAAAGTTTTTAAAATAAGGGTAATAAGGAAAAGTTAACAAGGATTGTTTTGTCAACACATATAAGATAGTAAATAATAATAGTAATAACCACAGTTGCAGAGTACAATAGACTGAATGGTTGTGTCCCCTTAATCCTAATGTGATAACATTTGGAATTGGGACTTTTGGGAGGTAATTAGGTCATGAGAGTGGAGCTCTCATAAATGGGATTAGTGCCTTTAGTAAGAAGGGGCCAGGGAGCTAGCGAGTTCTCTCTGCCATGTGAAGTCATAACAAGAAGACTGTTTGTAAACCAGGAATGGGCCCCTCACCAAGAACTCAACTATGCTTGTGCCCTGATCTTGGACTTCCACTTTCTAGAATTGTGAAAAATAAATGTTTGTTGTCTAAGCTTTCCAGTTTATGGCACTTTGTTATAACAGCCTGAGCTGGCTAAGACACTAAGCATAGAAATATTTACTCATTTGGAATTGTTCTAGTGCTTTAGATTTAAGCTACACTTTGGTTTGTCTAAACCCACTTTGCAGTATGCTTACCATGTTATGACAGAGGGGAAAAAACCAAGTAAATTTATACTTACGATTTATGTCAGCACAAGGAAGTTAAGCTTGATATAAAGTAGAAGGTTTAACTGTGACATTTATTAGGAATTAAAATGAATTCCTAAGGGGGATTGTGGAATTTTCTAAAAATATATTTTAACACTTATTAATCTAACTGAAATTTTTGAGGCCATGTGTTAGAAAGCAAGAAGTTGCATAGATAATCTCAGAAAGTCTCTTTTTTCCTGTAAGTTTGTCATTTTTTATCGTATATATTTGAGTTGTACAACATGATGCTTTGATATAGAGTGAAATGATTATTACAATCAAGCAAATTAACATATCTATCACTTCATATAGTTACCTTTCTTTGTGTGTGTGATAAGAGCACCTAAACTCTACTCTTTTAGTAAATTTGCAGTATGAAATACAATATTATTAACTATAGTCTTTGTGCTGTATGTTAGATCTCTAGATTTATTCATTATATATAATTGCAACTTTATACGCTTTGACCTACATTTCCCCATTTCTCTCCCTGCCATCCCTGGTAACCACTATTCTACTCTCTGTTTCTATGTGTTCACTTTAAAAAATTTTACATGTAAGTAAGATCATGCAATAATTTCCTTTCACTGTCTGGCTTATTTCACTTAGCACAATATCCTCCAGGTTTATCTATGTTGTTGCAAATGACAGGACCTCCAATTTTTTAAGGTCAAATAATATTCCATTTTGTATGTGTGCGTGTGTGTGTGTGTGTGTGTGTGTGTGTGTGTGTGTGTGTGTGTTTCTTTATCCGTTCATCTGTCAATAGACACTTAGGCTGGTTCCATATCTTGACTATTGTGCATGATGCTGCAATGAACATTGGAGCACAGACATCTCTATGTGATGCCAATTTCATTTCCTTTGGATATTTACCCAGAAGGGGGATTGCTGGGTCACATGGCAGCCCATTTTTAATTTTTGAAGAACTTTCCTACTGTTTTTCGTAATGACTATACCAATTTACATTCCCACCAACAGCATACAAGGGTTCTCTTTTCTCCACATCCTTACCAACATTTATTACTTATCTTTTTGATAACATCCTAACAAATGTGAGATGATATCTCATTGTGGTTTTGATTTGCATTTCCCTGGTGATTGGTGATGCTGAGGACCTTTGCATATGCCTGCTGGCAACTTTTATGTCCTCTTTGGAAAAAGTGTCTATTTAGAATTCTTGGCCCATTTTTAAATCAGGATATTTATTATTATTATTATTTACTATTGAATTACACTATTTCCTTATATATTTTGGGTATTGATACTCTATCAAATATATGATGTTTAAATATTTTCTTCCAATCTATAGGAAGCTTTTTCATTATGTTGATTGTTTCCTTCCTTGTGCTGTTTTCTTTAGTTTGATATAGCACCACTTGTTTACTTTCGCTTTTGTTACCTGAGTTTTTGATGTGATTTCCAAAAAATTATTGCTAAGGCCAATTTTGTCATTTAATTAGTGTGAAATCGTCTCTGATTTCTCTTCCATTTTCTCATGGAATGTTTACATTTTGAGAAATGGAAAGATAGAGTCTAGTGGACAATTATTTTGATGTTATTTTCTGACAATATTCTGAAAAGATTACTAAAAATTCACTGGTCTACCTCAAAATGAAAAGAAAGTTGTGATTAGTAATACATAGTACACATTCATTAAGAACAAGTCAAGTCAACTGGGGAACCAAAGGGTGACGTATCAAGGCAGCATGAACCATTTGACAAAATATCTCAAGGAATCCCAGTGTAAAAGCTAGAGAGGCACAAACCTTATGGTAGCATATTTATGGTGACTGTTTAAACAGAAAGCTTTCTTCTATGGGGCTTCTTCCTTGGGCTTTCCCAACTCAAATATTATATTAATGATTTCAAAGAGAAGAGTTTGGTATTCTGATAACACTTTTGAAAAAGAATAGAACAGCCAATGCCTTTTATGATAGTATCAGGATTTTGTCAGACCAAATAAAATCAAAGTTAATGATTTTTAGACATAAATTACCTCATAAAGATTAAAGAAACTAGATGGACTAATGTACATGATAGGGAATAAGGTAATTTAACAATGATTAACATTAAGTGCAAGTTAAATTTACTCAACAAATACTCGTTGAGCATCTACTATGTGCCAGGCACTGTGCTGGAGCTATAGATGGAAAGATAAAGAAGATGAACATTTTCCTACCCTCATAGAGCTCATATTCTAGTTTACGAGACAAGAAATTAACCAGTAAATGATTACACAAACAAAGTAATGATTTCAGAAGTGGTAGAGACAGATGAAAAGGAAGTGGTATCAAGAGAAAGCTCAATAAGGAGGAATTATTTTAGATGAAATAGCCAGGGAAGTCTTCTTTGAACCTGTGATATTTACACTGAGATATGAAGAAAGAGGCTCACCACACGAAAAGGCATGGCAAGAATTTTCCATGGAAGGCAGATAAATGCAGAGTTCTTGAGGCAGAAAAGAGCCTGATGTTGGCTGGGCGCGGTGGCTCAAGCCTGTAATCCTAGCATTCTGGGAGGCCGAGGCGGGTGGATCATTTGAGCTCAGGAGTTCGAGACCAGCCTGAGCAAGAGTGAGACTCCATATCTACTAAAAATAGAAAGAAATTAGCTGGGCAACTAAAGAGATATAGAAAAAATTAGCCGGGCATGGTGGCCCGTGCCTATAGTCCCAGCTATTCGGGAGGCTGAGGCAGGAGGATCGCTTGAGCCCAGCAGTTTGAGGTTGCTGTGAGCTAGACTGATGCCATGGCACTCTAGCCTCAGCAACAGAGTGAGAGTCAGTATCAAAAAAAAAAAAAAAAAAAGAGCCTGATGTTGTCTAGAACAGCTAACAGGCTAGGATTGATGGATAGTGAATCCCAGAGTAGAAAAATATATGGTAACATTTTAAAGGTAAGAAGAGACAGAAACATGATTTTATTGTAATCAAGATGAAACATTACTGTGGCCTGAATTAAAGTATTAACAATAATAGAGACAGAGAAAAGATAACAGTTCAAAATATATGTTGGAAGTAGAACAGGAAATATCTGTAGATGGATTAGATATGGAAAATAAGAATTAGGGAGCAGAAAGATTTAAGACTGTCTCCCAAGTTTCTGGGTTTGAGCAAGTATGCTGTGGCTGTATCATTTCATAGAGATAAGTTGGGCTAAAAAAGAGTTAGGGAAGATTCAAGATTTCCATATAGCCATGTTATGTTAAAGGTGGATGTGCGATCTTTCAGTGGAGGTGTAAAATAGTCAATTAAATACATAAGAGGGAAGGTCTGAGTTAGTGACATCAATATCAGAGTCACCAGCACAGAGTTGGCATTTCAAGCCTTGTGAATATATGAGACCATCTCAGGTGAGAGACTAGGCAAAGCATAACAGAGGAGTCAGGGCTGAGCAGATAGGAACTCAGCATTGAGGGGTTGGGAAGAGAAAGAACTGGTGAAGGAGACCAAAGAGTGGCCAATGAGGATGATGAAAACCCAGTACTATTAGAAGGCATGGAAGCCAAGAGGGAAAAATATTTTTTAAATGAGGGGAAAAAATCAGCTTACTCAGAAGGAATAAGATGAGAACTCAAAGGCTATTGGATTTCGCAATTTGGAGATCTTGACAAATGCTGTTTCAGTGAAGTTAGAGACAAATAAGTTAGATAGAAAGAATAGGTGAGTATGGATAGAAGAGACAGATAAAAGAGAAAATTAGAGGTAATGAAGACATTATGTTTAATCAAATAATTTTAGAAGTTTCTGTAAAAGGAGCAACAGCATGCTGGAGTGGTGGTGAGAAAGAGATGTGGTGTCAAGGGGCTGTTGATTTTTAATGAAAAGGCTGCAAGCATAACAGCATGCTCGTGCGAATCCAGTAGTGATAAAGTTGTGATAACAGCATGATCAAACTTCTTCATAATGCTGGAGGGAACGGCCTGCTTTTTCATATTGCCAGAGTTCTTATGCTGGTTCCTTCTCATCCGGAACCTCCTCCCTCAGCTCAAACAGACAGTTTTGTGGGTCACCTGTTCTACTCTGCTGCCCAGTGTAGAGAGGCAGAGGTGCACTGCCTTTCAGCTCATGCAGGTAGGTACCCACCATGGTGTTGCTGGGTAGGCTGGACGTCGGATCCCCGGGGAGAGTGTTCTGGTGCCAGCATTGGTGAAGTACGCTAGGTTATCCCCAGTTCCCAGGCCCCTGGATGGCGTGCTTGAGTCCTGGGGGGGCTCTAAAGCTTCTCTGGGGTCAGGTCATACTTCTTCCTGCTCAGGCAGGAGAAGGGCAGAGGCACTGTACTGGAAGGAAAATCGGAAACAGACAAGAAATACAGATAAACATTGGTTTGTGGCTTTGGACACAGGAACCTGAGGGACTTTCATTTTCTTCTATTTTCTAAGAGAAGTATGAGATGATGTCAGTAGCTAAGTCTGAAAGGGTAGAATTTGTGTATGGTTTGAGAAAAGAAGATAAGGTATAAAGTAATAATTGTGTGGGGAATATATTAATAAAAACAAGACCTCTGGAGCAACACAATATTGTTATATGGAAGAACTGAGCACCCAGTTGAAGTTTGTGATAATGAATTTAAAGTAAACTAGTCAGCTTGATTGGTTTACATCAAAGATCTTCAGCTACCATGCTGCCAGCACTCAAGAAAATTGTAGGGTTCCCCTAACATTGGGATTTGCCAAGGAGAACATTATGATAGAAGAGAAGAAGGGACTTGAAGGTATTTTAAATTAGTGATTAAATAACAGAGTATGAAATCTATATTAGACGATGAGGACAGTAAACACAGGTGTGGACTTAATGGATGGTGAAAAAGAGGTAAGATAAAGGGGTTGGAATTTAAAAGAAAAGTAACATCAGGGTAATTAGGGCAAGTTAACTTGTAAGATCATATGTGGTGAATGGAGTGAGATGTTTGATGCTAAGCATTCATTCGACGGTGCTACAATTTCCAGTGACGATAAATTCTAGGATGTGACCGTAAAAGTGGGTGACTGAGGGAGAAGGAAAGAAATCATCACCAGAGTTGAGACGGTCAAGAATTAAGGGACCAGGGTGTAGGGATGGTCTGTCACAAGGATGTTAGGATATTAGGTCAAAACTGTATTGTGATTGTATTTCTTAAATGCTTTTGTGATCTTAGGCTGCATTAATGAAAGTGTAATGATTAGAACAAGGGAGCTGATAGTTATACTCTATGGAACACTGGTAAGCCTTTACTTCAGTAATATCTTCACCACTGTGTTCCATACTTTAAAAGGAATCATGCCAAACAGAAAAAGAATCCAGGGCAAGAGAAAAGGATGGTGAGAAAAATTTAAAATATATAAGAGAAACAGTTGAAGAGATTGAGGGCATGTAGAGTGGAAAAGAGAAAACCCTAGGGGAAACATGAAAGTTGTTTTCAAATATTTAAAATGCTATCATTTGGAAATAAACTAGATTCATTCTGTGTTTTTTTCTGAGGTAGAATTGGACAAAGACTGGATGTTTCAGGAACACATATTTTAGCACAACCTTATAAAAGAACTTTCTTACAAAGTTGTCTGAAGACAAAATATTTTTTGGAAAATATTAAAGTCTCATCATTAAAAGTGTTCAATCCGATAGGCATATTGACAAGGAGCTTCCACAATCAGAGGTTAATGTCCTTCAAATGTCTGTAGTATGTAAAGTTATCAAAGTCCAAAATAATCAAGACTATAATTCTTAATGTGATGATGAATTATTCCTTGTCTACGTATTTGTGTGTGTGTGATATCATTAATATTTTACTTCTTTTATTTCACTCTTTCAAATATTTGTGACAAATCGAATATGGTAAAGTATAAAAATTATCAGACCTAGAATTAAAATTGCCATATTTGAACCCTAGCTGTACTGTTTATTAGTTCCTTAGCTTCACGTTTACACACGAATAACTGCTTGGTTAATGAGGCTATGGTTAATGCAATATTTTTTTGGGGAAAGCAAGTAAAAAAAGGTACTAAGGTTTATATAAATTAGTGAATTCTCAAAAAGTGTATGTTTCATACTAGGTATTCTGAATGGCATAAAGAGATTTTAATAGCTTGTAAAAACTCTCAAATTTTTTGGATATTCCCACTATGAGGAGAGTCATTAGTAAGGATGAGATAAAAAAAAAAAAGGGACTGTAGCCAAAATAATAACTCTATTATACAACTAAGATCAGGTTTATGCCACCCTGGAGACTGTATATAATATTATGTAACTTTCTATACCAGTCTTTCACACTTTTACGTTGACTTGAGTCTGTTAGAGTCTTCCCACAAGGCTTAAGAAAATAAAGGAAAAAGATTCAACATCACTCTACCAATCATCCAAATTAACTGAGAGAAAGGAAATTTTGCATATCTTGGTTTCCCGGACTTAAGTTGGGTATCAGTAGTATATTGATGATATTGTTGAACGGAGCCTCAGCATGCCATGGAATCAAGAGGCTTTCTTTCACTTGGAATTAGAAACCTTGGGTTTGACCCCTTCTCCTCTAGGCATCATTAGATGAATCCTTTAGTGTTCTTCAGCCCCAGTTCTTTCCTAACCTGTGGTAATAATTCCAGTTTCACTCACCTCATAGTTTCAATGTGAGGAGCAAAGTGGAGGGGCCTACATTTAGTGGTGGGGGCTACAGGTGGATGCATACACATATTATTTATTTTTATTTTTCATAGATATTCGTCAAGGAAGTTACTAATTTGCACATTTGTTATTTAGAAATGATCTCTGTGGCTCAGCAATCTAAGTAACCTACCAAAGGTCACAAGCAGTAACCCAGCCAACACTGAATGCTGGTTTACTAATTTCAATGCCCAAGATTTTTCCATAGCACCAAAATGAAGCAATGTGTGTCAGAATTTGCAAATGGCAAAGCATTTATTTATTCCAGCAGTAGCAAAAAGTTATACTAGAAAAGAGACTTAGTGATAGTATACTACTTGGCTCTGCAGCAAATAATATTTATGTAATTATAATAACACAAACTCTGTCTACTGAATTCACTAAAAATAGGTTTATTTGGAGGGCAGGATTTTAGAGGATAGTGACTAAAAGTAATAACCAAAAAGCAATAGTGTAGCATATTATGTAAAATTTATAAGTAATTACTAAAAAAATCAGATTCAATAGAAAATGAAAATAAAGAGTTGTACTAGGAGTAGAGAGCACAAGAAGAAGAAGCTATTGTTTTCTATTATAAACTTTTTATTGCTACTTAATTTTTAACTATGTTCATGTATTACATTGGTAAAAATACAATACGGAAAATGGAGAAAACTTTACAAAGTTTTCTGAAGCCATTCAGTAAATATGCTGCATTTTATGTTGAGCTTTTGAAAGCATTGTAGAATTGATCTTGTTCTTTACATTTTCATATTCTGCATATTTTGTTACTATTAAGACTTAAAAAAAAGAGCAGTTATTAGTTTCCTATGAAGAGTATTCTTATGTTTACCAAGTTTAAAAATCTGAATTCTTAGTCTGTGGTCAGCATTCGCTTTTTCTGCTAAAGAATTTTGGTTAAGGTGAAAACTCACAGGAGGACGAATGTGGAAATCTACAGTAAGGCTATAAGAAATCTTGGTTATGCTATGTCCAGAAATACTCCCATAACTTTGCTTCCTTCAACTAGGGTGCCAAACTTCACTAGGTATTTTTGGAGTTTAGATACAACGGAATGATGAGTAAATTCCTTGAGGGCTAAAATTATATGACCAAGAAAAGACAAGTCTTTCCTGACTCTCAATATGAATGTGACAGGTAAAGTATTGGGTCTTATGCTCGGCCATACTCAAAAAGCATAGAGGAACTAGGTATCTGTGGCTAAAGGCACCTCTCTATTTTTAGTTGACATACTGATAAAATGAAAATATATGACAATCAAGTATATATTTCCTAACTTTTACAGAGAAGATTTTCTTCCGTGTCCATGTGTATGTATATATAAATATGCCCATGCATATGTATTATATACTTATATTCAAAATATGAATATATAAAAAGTTATGACTGATTTTATATCCCAACATAACAACTTTGTTTATCTAACTACATGCTGTCCTACTGTCCTCTGGATAACAGTTCTCTTGGATAGTGCTATACTTATCCTAATATTCTCCTTAAATTTAAAAGTCCTTTTTTTTTTTTTTTTTGGCTAATTTTTTCCATGTATATTTTTAGTTGTTGAGCTAATTTCTTTCTATTTTTTTTTTTTTTTTCCAGTAGAGACAGGATCTCGCTCTTGCTCAGGCTGGTCTCAAACTCTTGAGCTCAAATGATCTGCCCTCCTCGGCCTTCCAAAGTGCTAGGATTACAGGTGTGAACCACTGCTCCCAGCCCAAAAGTTCTTTTTTAAAAAATTCCCTCATTTGATAGTACATCCTACTAATGATCATTGGAGATAGTTTTTGGAGAATCAGTGATTTTGGGGAACAGCCAAAAGTATTTGGAATGAAGTGTTGTGAAGATGAGTGAGCAACCTGAACCATAGGGTTATAAATTAACTATAAGGTTTGATGATAAAAGATGAGATTGTATCTCTTGTTGGTTAAACTAAAAATCTCCAAAGAAAATTCAGCAGCAAATTCCACATGTGCTTTTAAAAAATGTGTCATCATTGGGTTATGCCTTGAGTCTTGACAGCTGATAATCTTCAACAGAAAACTGTGATTTTGCTTGACACAGCAAAAAACAAACCAAAAAATCCAGTCATTTTATGGCCATACTTTACACATGAGTCCAGATATATAGACAAGAAATAAATATTATTGATAAAAAATATTAATTAAAGAAAAAATGGCTAGAGTTAAAGAAATCAGCCAGGGGACAATAGAAAGTGGAGTTTAGGTTAATAGAATATAAGTCTGACCTTCTACAGGTCCTTTTGCCACGAGCTATAGAGAGCTTCCTGAGAAATAAAATCAACCCAGGGAAAAGCTGGTTTAAGAGAGGGAGAAAGCACATGCTTGATGACAGTCTTTGCCTTCTTTGATCCAGCTACTCCTGCAGAGAGATATCCCTAAATTTCATAATTAAATGGGCCAATAAATATACTTTCAAATTTTTTATTTATCTATTTATTTTTGGTGGTGATGATGGAGGAGGAGGCAAGAGAAGACGGAGAAAGCAAAGATGGAGAACTGGGGATAAATAGGAATGGATTAAACGGCTGAATATACCCAGGGGAAATTAATGCTATCTTTGAGAAAGTCGAGAAAGTTAGGAAAGCTGATGAGTTTGAGGAATTGGAGAAACGATTAATCCAATATTTAAAAAAGCAATTTTGGGAGGAGGATTTGATACATTTTTTCAGGGAACTTACATTGCTTACTTATGCTTATGCTTCTAATGCCACCTTAGTACAAGAAGTTGCAAGCTGAATGGACCTCCCTTAAAGAAGCTTGCTGTCTAACATCTGACATATATTTTGTATCTATGTAATGCTTCTAAAATAGGTACTATAATTATTCTGGTTTTCTAGATGGAAAATCTGGCAATTAGTGAATTGAAACTTGCTCAAACAGTAAGTTTCAGAGCTAGGATTTGACTCTGTTCTTGATTTCAGACTACAAGCTCCTGAACAGCCCCGTTGTATATACTGTTTCTAGGTATCTTACATTTTCTGCAATCTAAATTTAATTGTATATTTTATGTATCTTTCGTAATGGAAAAGTATGCTAGAAGAGAAATCTAAGTTTCCAGGACTATAGACTTCAGCTTAATAAACTTGATAAAACTAATAATGAACTATATACAACTTGTGCATAATATTGTCTTGAAATGAAATAAACTTAATGTTTCATTCCATACTGTCTATAATATTCAAACTAATAATAGTGATAATTTCATCAATAAAATATTTCTGTAAATATGAAAACATGCAAACAATACTAGTTTAAGATGAATAAAGATTTGTAGCTGGAAATTGTATCAGTAAAGTCTGTGTACTTTCAATACACTCTAAATACTATATATTGTCCCTGATCTATGTACCAAACAAAATCTTAATGTTATTACTTTTGCTTATCACGTTTACCCATAGCATCTCTTTGAACTAAGCTAATAGTACTATCTGCATGGTGCTTTCTACTTATTAAACACTTGAATTATTAAAGTCTTTATCTTTCTTGGTACTACTCATGGCAATGTCAGCACTGATCTGTCCTTTGTCCCAGGTAAAAGTTACTACTTCTTTCATTTTCCTGAAACAAATACTGTTTTGCATGGAACCAATTAGGAGGAAGGTATAAGAATGTCAAGAGGAAGCTTAAGCATCCAGCGTCCCCTTTGTGGGCAGATCTCACTTTTCTGGATAACATTCAGGGATGATCTCAAAATCACGAATCCTGTAGCCAGAAGAAAATGGAAACATCATTCAGTCAACGTTAGACTAATCCGTGATGGCCTCCTCTAGCAATCCAGAAATAAGCTTCAGTGAGGACATTTGGAATTATAAACTTTTTTTAAATGGCAGCCATTATTTTTGAAAAATTAATATTTATTTGAACATATTTCTTATGCTAATAGACATCAGTTTTATTGATGCTTAAATTTTTAAAGTAATAAACTAAACTGAAAAAACTGGATGCAGTAGTTACTTTTTTTTTTATTTTTATTTTTTATCTTTCCCTTCCACAGGAAGATGTTTTAAGATATTTTAATTATTGCTTGAGAAAAATCCTATGACTGTTAAAAGCAACTATTGGCAATCCATCATCTACTCATCTTTATCATAATTATCTCAAAGTCATACAGATTATATGTATAAAGCCAATGGCATGATATTTCAGGACTGTATCGAAAAATTTGATTCTAAGAGATCGTGCCAGTGTTGTATATGCATTTGTATGAAATTGAAACTTAAGGTAGGTTTAAAAAATATTAGAGGTGTATACAATCTGATCTTTCATGATAATGCTGTCAGAATTTTAAAGCTTTCTTACATATTTAATGAACTATCTCATATGGTGTTTAAACGTTTTTCACCTTTTTAACAAAGCTTCACAGATACCATGAAATTCACATGATCTGTTAAGAATTAATGCTGTAATTTGACAGACTCTTGAAATTTTAAGCATAGTCTAATTATTACTCAAATAAAAAAGCAAAGATTATGCTAAACTGCTCCTAAAGCTGAAAGAAAGATTCATTAAGTGTTAATTCTTAACTATTATTTCAATATACTGGTTTTTGCTTCCATAAACTTGAAGAAAAACATTGTCATTGTCTTCTAATCTGTTATTGCTTTTGTTGGTCTGGACAATGGGCTGCAGAAAGAATTAGCTGTTAAGTGGCCTTTCCATGGTTGGTTTTAAGATCAATGTGGATCATTTGAACTATTAGGAAAAACAACAAAGAATTATAGTTTATAGATATCATTTTAGTTGTTCTGTACTTCATCTCTGTGTGTGTGTGTGTGTGTGTGTGTGTGTAAATAAGAGATAGTGGTCAAGAAACAATGGAAAAAGTTGGGTATAATAGAGCTAATTTGACCAAAGAGACAACCAACCTGGATGATTTAGCTTCCTATGAGTGTTTCTTGCTCTGAATCATCTGCCTTGTCTGTTTACTGACCAGTCACTTTCTCTTTCTACACACTTTTCCGCCTGGATTCAGCTACTCACCACACAGCTGGGTCCAGCTCTACCTTAGAAATACTGGTTCAGTCATGGGAGTACAGTAACCACTGAAAAGTTTTGCAGGACATGGGGACTTTCAGCACTGACATCAGACAGTCCTGGAAAAACCAGGAGGTTCATCATGCTGGATGAGTATGCAGTCAAAAGCCAAGCCCATAGGCTGACTTTTATGGCACCATTGTCAGGTCTGCTGTTCTGAATCATATAATTTCAACTTCAGTCAATTCTTTATTTTACTGAAAAATATATCACCTTACAATAAAAGTGAATGAGTAATTCTCTATCTAAAAGGAAACACAGAGAGAAGTTGAGGAATAACGTACGTTTCATCTAGCGGTGTTTTTCCCTTGGAAAACTTGCAGATCAAGAGGAAGAGTGCATTACTCTGTTCATCCTGACGCAGCGTTTGGTTAAACAAATAGCTGTTAGCATAGGTTGTGAATCCACTAAAATCACAGAGCAGAACCAACACATTTAATGGCATTTTGAAGCGCATGTCCCTGCTCAGTTCCCCACCCCCAGCCCGATACTCTCGTTTCTGCCCTGGGTAGGATGTCTGTAAATAAACAAAAGGATACAGCTGCCCTATATGGGAAACAAATAAAAATAAAATCCTATAGAGCACTTTTGTTTTCTTCTCTTCTTCCTTCCTTTCAATGAATAGTTCATTTTATTTTAATGGTTATGTCTTGGATCCAGCAGGCAAACCTTTCTTACTGATGGGGTCTCTACTTAACTGGTGTTTCTGTCATCAGCCTGACCTTGTAGCTTTCTCTAGTGCCATTATACCCTGGGCGCTGGCTTATTTTCATACAGCAGCCCCCTCTGCTTGATCCCACTTCATCTACTTCACGGACACAGACATTTGTTGGGCTTATTAGCTCAGCAGGAGCCTTATCATATTTTGTATCTGAGGCTGTTGGAGATGTCAGGAGATGGAAATGCTGTGTAGCTTTTTATCCTCCTTTCTTTCACTTTCTCCTAGAGCCAGACACTGCATTTGGATTCAGTACTCTCTTACTACTAGCTGCTGAGATCTCTTTAAATATGTCTAGCTTTGCCATCTGTACCAATAACACTGCAAAGGCTTAGCCATGATTAGGCTGTCAAGATTTATTAAGTTAAAAAGTATCAAAGTTTCTTGCTGCAACCCCAGACCTTTTAAGAGTCTACCTTCTTTGGAATCCCTTCCCCCCTCCTCTCTAACATTACAGTCAACGTGCTTCGCATGACCTTGACCAACATCTGCACCCAGGGAACACTAATGAATTTGGGCCAATTCATCTCCGAACTCCAAATTTAATCAAGCTGACATGCCAGGGAAAGCAGACTATAATTAACTCCTAGCATTTTAGGTAATCTGTAAATTTTCGTAAATTTTACCTGATAGGTTTTTGCCATGCTTAACTTTCAGTTTGCCTTAAAATGCAATATTAAACTAATATATGCATATTTAGTAGCTAATTTTTAATATTAGAAAATTGTGTGTGTCAGTACATGTACTTTTAATTTTGGAAGCATGCTGAAACTAAATATGACAAAGGCTCTTTGCTGTGTAATAACAACCTACACAAACTGCAAAGCTGTTGCAAATTTATTTCATTGTTTTGTTTGTTTGAATTTCAGGTATCTGCTGTAGTTACTTCAATATATTTACACATACATGAAAGTGTGTGATTATAAGTTCTAAATGCTTGTATTTAACCATTGTAACTTGGCTATCACTCTCTTAGAGAATGGATAATGTCATTCCTATAAGGCATTATTGCATTTTTTGTGTTATCTAAACATAAAAAGTTCTAATCTGACAGAAATTCTCATGTCCCCAAATGAATTGAGCAGTTCCCGTATACTCAATTTATAAATGTCATTAATTATTGCCAGCTCAAATCATGATCCAATTTGTCCTTAATAAGCCTGTAAATGATATCTTGGCAAGTTTGTTAGAAAAAGTAAGTCTGCATGTGTTTGTCAATAAATTAGAGTGATGTGATTTTTGAAAAGGTTGTCGTTATTTCACTTGTAATATATATATACTGGTGGTATTGTGTTCAAAAATGAGAACAGTAGCATATAATAAAAAAAAGCTTTCATTTCCAAAGTAGTAAGTATTGCAAAAAAAAAAAAAAATGATAGCATTACTTTATTCTTGTCTATTTCCTAGAAGCAAATCCAGAATTTAAGTATGCTTTATTATAAATAGGAGGTGTTAAGTATGTAACTATTTATACATATCTGGTGCTATAATCAATACAGGGAAAATGTGTGCAAATTTTCTGATAATTGTTTCTGAAAAATAAAGGATATTTAAGCTGAACTGGATTCAAGGAAGACATTTGTAAGTATCCTATCCTTCAGTGAAGAAATTTTCAATTCGTACTATAGAATAAACTCTATTGATCACACATTATACATCAAACATTATATGCACAAAGGCCAATCTCACATGTTTATGCTGGCTTAGCAGAGTTAAAATTTTAATTTAATATTTGTATACAATTTATTATAATGCTAATTAAAACACATTTCATCCTTCATGACATCCTTTTTACACAATGGAAAATTCGTTTAGAACATACCTGAAAACCATAACTTGCATAACTATTAACCTTGCATGAAAAAATTGTGAGCATTTGGAAATATTTAGAAGAAATGGAAGTTTCAATGGTATTAACTGGAATAATGTATTCTAATGAAAATATTTTTTAAGAAAACAGATACTTTTTTAGAGTCAAAGATAATTTTTCTTTTAAAGTTTGAGATATTTCTGTAAGTTTTCAGCAACTGTTAAATTCCTCTTAAATTTTCCAAGAGTCAATATTTCTTTTCTCTTAATAAGTAAAATAATTTTCTTTTAATAAATAAAATAATATTATTTTCCTTTATTTTGAAAAGGGATATGCAAAGAATAGAATTTCTCACCTACCATTCATCCTTAAATCTATAGGCACTCCTTTACCAAGACCAGGTTAATATTTCTGTGACTTCCAGCTATCAAGTAACAAATACAATATCATCATATGCTGTATTTTATTCCTTTTAAGTAGTTGTATTATTAATATCTAAACAAAACATTCCTTCACTTAATGTTTTTCCTCATATAAAGAACTTTAGGTAAGTACTTTTACTGATTGAACATGAGAAATTGAAAAATGGACATCAAAATTTGACAACATTTTATTCAAATTGAATTCTAAATTTGCGGTTAGATTGATAATGAAGGGTTTTTTTAAATTCTGATGGTATTGCTTTATTCATTAAATCACATCGTTTCATAGAGATACACAAGAACGCAACGGTAGGGATGGTGTAAAGTAGGCAAACATGAGAGATAGATGGTTTCTTTGTTTATTTCTTTTCAGTTTGTTTTCTTGATCTTATGTCTTGACTGGACAGCCCCGGTCTGGGATAAAAATATAAAAATTATGTAAAAGAAGAAAATTCTGTGTTAAATGGCATCAATATTAAATTAGAGATTCTGGCTGAATGAACAACATTTTACATTTACAGGGTCTGCAGGTGCTATATTAATGCCATCACTCTCACTTTATTGGTAGATAACCCGAAAGTGCCTAAGGAATTACTGAAGATGTTTCAGGGCTAATGTAAACAGTAGACTTGTGCTTTTCAGAGATATTCATATGTAGAAAAATGTCTTACTTGGGTTTCAATTTGTTTAATATTCATTAAGGAGCCATGTATAACTGGCTTAGAGAAGGCACTAGGGAACCCTTGATAGAATTTCGTTTATATAGATAGAATTTTTTTTTGTCTGTGGTTACCATTTATGTGTGATGACCCAAACTATTTTAATAGGAATAATTAAGAGGAAAGTGATATGAGGAAAAAGCTCTACGTTCATGTGAACAGTAATGACAACAGACACTTGTACAATGTATCACAGTTTGTAACATTCTGTCATATACCTTTCTCATTTGATCCTCACTAAAATGTTGCAAAATATTTAAATAATTAAATGTTTAATTTTGGCAACAATATTACAAAATCATGATCAGGGGCTTTAATATCAGATGGACCTGTGTTCAGGTCTTGCCTCTCTCACTAGCTTATTGAAACTCTCTGAGGTTTAGTATTATCCTACATAAACTCAGAATAACTATTCCCAGGGTTGGGAGCATGCACGGATTAAACATGACAATGCATATAAAGCATTTACATAGTGCCTGGCACACACACCAGCTGCTTTCATTATTTGAAGACTAAGACCAAGCATTTTTAAAGTAGCTCATTATTTTGTACGTGGTAGAGTGCTTAGGAGTCCAGTTGATGTTTGTTGAGTAAATGAATGGAAAAAAAAAAGTGTTAGAACTGAGAATAGAGTCAAATGATTTATTTAAGGTTGAGTGCCTGGAAAGTAGTGGAGATGAGAATCAAGTCTGTGTTTCCTGACTCTAAAATCCAAGGTTTTTCCTGCCAGCTGCTCCTCCTAAGGAATGTAACCACTGCTCTGCCTTCCTCTCTCAGGGTATTAGATTATTCTCTGTCCACCAATCCGCTAATCATGACACTAAACTTTTTGCTGCCCCAGCATCTTCACCATGGATATCTAGTAGTTATTTGTTGTTTCAAATCTTCAGCAAAACATAACATCTGGAGGGATAATGAAAACATAACAAAGTAGCCCAGAAAGTTGTTCAAACTGATGCCATAATCGTGCACATATGAGAACTGTATTTCCAAGCCTTCCTGCTTCTAACAATGTCAATTGACCATAAGTATATTATAAAAATTTTATAAAACAATCACTTTCCTATAACACATTGTGCCCTTAAAGAACAAGATCTCTGTGTGGTGATACAACTGCAAGAGTCAGAAACATGCACGTGATTTCACATTTTGTGAGAAGCTAAAGATTCATGATGAACTTGCACCTGGAAGCTTACACACAGAAACCGAGGAGGACTTGAAGAGCCCTATTCTATATGTAAAGACCTGGGATCAAAATATTAGCTACTTTAAAGCTAGTCTGGAGGAGGGTATAGCAGAAAACATTAACAACAAAAAGCATCTATCAATAGCAACAAAACCAAAAAATAAAATAAAATAAAATAAAAACCACACACACAAGAAAGGAAAACAGAGAAGCAAGGAGCTTTAAATTTCAGCCACTGCAATCTCTTTAAGATGAATTTCTCTTTTACTGTCATATGATTTATTTGGGAAAAATTTTATCCATAATTCCTTTCAGTATTTTTTAAAGCTAAACTTCATATGATCAAGAAAGACATATAAAATGATCACTTGAGTAGGGACGAATCGCTCATATGAAGTCTCAATATATGACACAATTTTTTTTTTTTTTTTTACTTAGTCATGCAATTCTAGCAGACAAATACCTATAGTACTAATTAAATCAACCAGGGATTAAAGCATATAGAAGAAATATCTACTTTTTATATATAGGATGAATATAAACTTCTAGATTTGAAAATCTTATTGGGAGAAGAAAGGGAAAGGCCTCTTCATGGTTACTATATATTTTTATTCAAAGATGGGAGCTTGCAAGATATTGAGAGAGGAAGAAAGAAAAAATTGACTTGATGCTGTGTTCAGGAAAAAGTGCTTTGGACAAAAAATAATAATAAAAGGTCACAGTTCAAATTAAACTGCCAGGCAGTCTATACATGACCCGCTCATTATATATTTATTGTTTCTTGACTATGGAAAAATGATCATTATCATCATAGTTTTCACCTGACTTTCAAAAATGAATGCACATTATCTTTTGCATTATCTAAATAGAATAGGCTATGTTCCGTGCAGTTGCTAAACTTAAAATGATAGAATGTTCATTTAGCCCATCTGTCTCACCCATCTCTTTTCCCCCTCCTTCTGATGAGAGGGAAGAAAAGGGGAGACAGTCTTTTTCCTTGGGCAGGCGAGTAAGCAAACGGTTGTTTCAGCAATCAATGCCAGTGTCATCTTATGAGTCAGCAAGACACAATGAACGCTCTCTTGGTTAGGGGCTGACTCTATTACTCCCTGGGGCTTTAACCTCCTCTGGCCTAGAGCCAAAGGAGTTTGAGCAGGTCCCCAAATCTCAGGCTGAGGTCCCCATCTCACAGCTCTGCAGAACTGTCTATGGCGTCTATATTACCATACAGGACATTTGTTTATATGGATAAAAAATAGTCTCTCATTTCTCACTTATAGCTGATGTTAAAAAAAAAATACACCTTTTTTTTTAAAAAAGAAACTACTAGTTTCCAAAGCATGTGCCAAAAATGAAAGTGACAGATTAGATATGATTTTAAAGTACTTCATTTTATGTTTGCATCTATTGTCTTCAACTAAAACTGAAAAAAACACAGGTCGTTTTGCAATATGCAGCTTAGGTCTGACATCTAGTTTTTGATGTTCAGGGTTAAATTTAAATCCACATGGCCTGGTTACCAATCTCCACAGTTGCACCCAGGCAGGACTAGGAAAGATTGATGATTGTGATTGTGAGATTAATCCTGTAATGTTTACAAGACTCCCGAGCTGAAGCCTGGTTGGTCGTATCATGCTACCCAGAGAAGGCCACTTGGCTTGCCAGGGTAATTTCTTCTGATGCAGTAAATAACTAGGCATAATGAAAATACTCTGATGTATTCCACTGCCTGATTGATGCTCTGCATGTGATACGGTAAAAGCAGTGCACTTCCTATCACAAATTTACATATACAAACCAGCAGAAGACTCATGATAATGTCAGCATCCTGCAGAAGCCCTGGGATGCTACACAATTTTATAGCAGTTATGAATTACTGTTGACCTTTCTGGCCTCTTATACCAGTATGCTAGACTTGAGCATATTGAAAGTCATCAGTCTGAAGCAGTCATTCTTTACATAATTATGGCTATTTGTGTGGGGGGAGGGCAGTGTTTCTTTTATTGTTAAGAATTAGCATTAAGGAAGGGATAGCACTGCCGTGACCTGCCACGTTCTCTGCTGCTTTATACACATTTTAATAAAAGCTGGGAAAAGGACACTGAAAATACTTCAGCATATTTTCAAAGCACAATCATACCAAAACAAAAATGCTAACTACTTTTCAGTATTTTTTTAAGCTTTGGAGGAAAATGATGCAGGCAGTTTGTATTCAATTTTTTTTAATGAAATGATGCAATGATTTAAAATTAGTTAAAAAATGTTTCTCGTAATACTTATGCCAAATATTCTTGCTAATTTTGTGTGCCTCTGAACTGGAAAAATAGGTAGTCAGACCAAAGAAAACTTTTGAGTCCATATATAGATTAAATTTTTGAATTCATGTAGATGCATTACTGAATGCAGCTCCATACTTCATACCAAATATTTGAATAATCAGGCTTTCAGAACATCACTAAACACAGCTCCTTATTATCATTTGCCTTTTAATGTCCTTAAAATTATTACACTAAGGGAAATGTTTGTGATACATTACAGCATTTCCTCTAAATGTGTGATTATGTTAATGAGTTTTCAATCAGTATCCTAGCCTGACACCGTAAGAAAATTTATGCAAAGTTCATACCCTGTCAGGGCCTTTAATCAGGACCATTTATTAGAGTCCTGCCTTCTTTGATGGTTGCTGCTGCCTTTATTAAATATACTGACTTGGCCATCTGAAGAAAAGGACAATAAAAGTTACTGGGGATGAAAGCATGAATGCTATTTGCTCATGTTTCCTTTACAGACACTTCTTCAATAATTAAGGAAGGGCTTTCTTTGGCCTTTTAGGCTTTTGAAGTGCATATCAAACATAACAGTTTTTGTTTTTATGGAATGCTTTATACTTACATTTAGTCTTAAACACAAGTAAACTCACTTAGAGGTTGTAAGCACAGGAATATATAAATATATGTATATATATATATATATATACACATGCATGTATATGTGTATGTGTGTCTGTGTGTGTGTATATATATATTTGTGATTTTTCTACCAAGAAAATCACCACCTGGTCAAGTATGTGGTTTTGCATCACTAGATTTTTCTCTAAGGGGCAGATATGCTTTAACTACATGGAAAATAATTAAATTAAAAATGATGCCTGCACTTCTTGTTATTAAAGGTGGGCATCTTTTTCTTTCTTTCTTTCTTTTTTTTGTTCCATATAAGAACTTAAGTTTAGCTGTGGTTCTAGTATATTAATGAATTGTGAATTTGACAAAAAAGCTTTCAATAGAAGAAGTGTGTTTTTTAGCTCCTGACAGTAGCATTAGTGACTTTAAACAATTAGTTAATACACTACCTATAAATTTATAGAAGGGTCGAAATTGACATGAACAGCACCATTTTTTCGGGATTGCATGCAGAGAAAAACAAAACAAACAGAAGCCCTAGCTAAGCAGTATTGACAACCTGGGGTTTGGATACAAATTCAATATGAGAAAACAGACTCACTTCAATGAAATACAAATAAACAACAAATTCTGTTTTAACATGTCTAAATAGGTAGTAGGTGACTGACAGGCTTGGGTCTCCTAGGAAAGCCATTAGTTGAGAACTTGATAGGAAAACGTTTGATTTGAATGCACGTGGCATTTCCCCTCAGGGGGTGGGGGTGAGCTGAGTGGTAGAGGGGGCTTCACTGAACGTGCCTGCTGGGCTATACCCTAGAAAATGAAATCTGTAGGGCTCCCTAATACTAACAAGTGTATAACTCTATCATCAATCTAGAAGGCTTAGTAATTGCAGCAGTCTGCTGATTGCTCATTTGCTCATTTTCTCATCTCTCTTAAATCTCATTCTTTTTGCCTTCCATCAAAATTTTAAGGGTAGTTTTGTAACTAGAATATTGTCCATCCTCAAGTAAAAATTAGGTTTCAGGTTCATATTTATATTTGTTGATTATAAAAATTATTCATGTCCCCCTTAAGTAACTGTTAAAATGTTTATTTAAAAGAAAATGGTTTGTCACCTAAAATCTGATAAATGAACTGATCATTACATACTTATCCCAATTTTTTCTCTCCTCAATTAGCATGGCTGTCTGTATATATTTATTCAAGTTTATACATAGCACCTGCTAATTCTATAAGATCATCCTTTGAGTTACTGTAAAATATTTTTTTTTGATTAGTGATGCCTGTTATATTTTCCCTCTGGAAAATAACCTTATATAGACAGGCTGCTAATTTGGACTTTAAAATATGGAAAATGAAATAAAGTGAATTGCGGGCAGTATTGATTATTTTAGGATCCAGAAATTCATGATAACAAAATTATAGCATTAGTCATGCTATCAACTTAAGCATTGATGCACAAAAGAATTAGTATTTAAAGAAGCACTGAGTTAATCACGTTTATGTAGGAATAAAAGTTAGTTTAAAAAAACTTAGGAAATGAACCCTTTGACACCAGCATTATGTTTAATTTTATGCATGTGTTTCTAAAATACTGCATCATATAACAATCATTTCCTCTGAATTTGGTTCATCTTTTGCCCCTCCCCCTTACCTGTCTCACACACACACACACACACACACACACACACACACACACATACACACATGCACACACACATACACACATCACCCCCATACCAACAATGAATCAAGCAGTGCCTACTGGTTTGAAGAAAGAAATATGTAGAATGCATCTTTAAGCACATCAAACCAGCCTATAAAATGTCTTTGTTATTATCTTCAATATATTATTATAGAGCATTGAATTATTATTTCACTTATTTTGGAGTTAGAAATATGTATGTCTTTGGTTTTTACAGATAAAAAGGAATATGGCACTTCAATTCACAGGGAAGAATGCAGAAAGCATACATGAATATTAAAACTAATAAACCTTGCTGAGAAGATATATACTTGCATTAAGTATTTTTTTTTCCTACCACTCTGTATATCTGGGCAAGTATTCACAATATTTCTAAATATGTATATGTATAGAGAATGCATTGTGCATATAGCTTCTCGTCTCCCTTCCCCCTTTCATATGTTGGAGTCTCACAAGGTGAACAATAAGAATGAAAATCAGCTTCTGCAAAAGGCAGCAGCAATCCCATGATTCCATCTGAGCCAATCACTTAACATATCATTCATAATGCTAGCCTGCTGCCATCATCCTTGCCCTGTCAGTAGTATCTTTCTTCATTTTCTTCTGCTACTCAGTTCCAAGAAAGTGGAACCACTGTATCATTTACTGTCCACAACCTAAGCTGCTGATTTAAGGGTTGATTTGTTATTTTCCATAATGTCCTGTACAATTTTTTATTTCAATGCAAAGTTTAAGTTGGAGAAAAGCCTCAGATAATTTTGACGGTGGAACATTTGGATGAGATTAAATTTATCTATAGCATTGAATGGCTCTATATGGTTTTAAGCATTTTAAAAGATTTAAATAAGTGTTTTATGGTAAGTAGTCCTTTTTCTCTTTCAAGACCATTATACACTAAGTGGACAAAACAAATGACCTAAGATATCTTTAGCACAAGTTAAAGGAAATCTTTCTTATCACTGAAAATTGGCGACTCAGAAATGTCTATAATGAGAAGGAAAAACATTTATTCACCGTATCCTGAAATAGTTATGGTCCCATTATGTCTAACAAGGCCTCCTGAAGGCAAATTCGTTATAATTTGTATTTTTTCTTATTATTTCTCACAGTGGACAGTGATGACTCTCTGACTTAAAACCTAATCACTGGTGCCTATTAAATTTGGGTTTATATGTTGCTGAAGGTAGAACTGATTATCATAGCGAATGAAATACTTGTTTGGCCTATTCCCAGAGGGCAAAAAGTCATTCTTCAAGGTGATGCATCTCATTTGAGAAATACATTAACAATTGAAGGCAGTTAAAAATACATGTGAACTCCCAGTGAGGCAAATCTGAGGTTGACCACATATATTTACTGGCTAAGTCTTGCCTCATTCAGGGAGCAAAACTGTGGTATGGAAGGCTGATTTCTGCAACACACTAGACTTTAATTTACAACTATAGTGTGACACTTGGATCATGTGCACTTAGAAAATATTTAGGTAGACATTGTGTACAGGTTTTGTGTGCTTTTATATATCATTAAAGTTATACAAAAACACATTGAAAAGATAACTCTTAGTAGCATCAAAAGTCAATATTTTTGGTTAAAATAAACCTCTCACTTCAAAGATGAGATTTTGACTCACTTACTATGATTTAAATAATATCAATGTGATTGTGCAAACACGTATCCAAAAGCTTACCAGGAAATGTACGAGGTCTAAATTATTTAAAAGAGAGAATTATTAGTAAAATGAAACAGGTCCGATAGTGATTTTCTAAATTAGATCGCCATCCATGGTCAAACAGATAGGATATGGTATGATTAACAATTACCAATGTCAGTCAATATTCTTTTACATTTTTACTTTGCTATTTTTTTGGTACAAAAATACCAGTATGTAGAAGTAAAATTATAATTCGCTGAAGAAAAATGAGGGCATAATTCAAGCTTAAGCATGTACTTCTCAGTCTTTATTATCCCTAAAATATAACAAGTGTAAAGAAACTCTAGTAATCTTCATAATTTTTAGATAAACATATTACTTTAAATAGCAATAAACTACAAAGAAATACCAGCAATGAATTAAATTACTGGTAAGTAAATTCAGGAAAAACAAAAATTTGTAGGTCTGTAAAGTAAAAATGTAAAACTGTGCACATTTATCTGAAAAGTGCTAAGCCTCCCATTGCAAAAAAGCATTCTCAGAATGCTTTCTCATGCATTAGCTCATTTAATCACCACAAGAACTCTGGGAGGTGAACAGATATGTCCCATTGGTCTGAAAACTGAATTTGAGAGAGGATGTGCAACTCACCCAACATCCAGAAGCCAGAAAGTGCCAGGGATGGGACTCAAGTTCTATCTCGTCTTTGGATTTCTGGCTCAGTGCTCATTCTTCTAAACCACACTGCTCCTAATTTTGTCAAGTAAAGGGACTGCGAACATATTTCACTAGGTATGACATATAGGTTTATTCGTAGAGTGACACAACAGAGCAGTGAAGTGCAAACCATAGAAATGAAGTCATGCATAAAGCTGTATAAGAAATATGTATTATTGAAGTTCCTTTTCATGAAGGTACTGGAGCCATGTGGTTTTCTGTATTATTTATCAGTACATTGATTTTCCTATATCATTATTATTATTGTTTACCTTCTCCTATGTACCATGTTGTTTTAAATAAATTGTGCCACAGGCCATATGGAGCAAGAATGGCGCACTTTGATTAAAAAAAAAAAAATAGCATTATCTAGGTTCAAGTGCTAAACTCCTCCCTTGCCACAACCTGAGGGTATTGCGGGTTCATGACGGAAGGAATGCATTTCTGTCTCTGGGGAAGGCATCCTTTTCAGCTGATTTTAAAGCTGAAATAACTGGAGTTTCAGAGGAAGCTCTGCCCTTTCATTCAGCTGCCTATAAAGTGTTGTGAAAGCTGAGACCAGAAATGGCAGTGATTGAGATTTTAAAAAGTGAGAGAGAGAGTGAGAGAGGAAACAACCGAACAGGCTCCCACTGCCCTGAATGAAGCCTACTGGTTTGACGTCCTGTTTGATTTTTAAAAGCCTGACATTTCCTAATTCATTTTGAAGTCATGAAAAAGAATATAAAAATTTTAAAATAAAAAGAAAACTATCAGAGTATTAAAATATCTTCAAATATGGCATTATTTGCATGTCTATTTTTCAATGTGCATTCAAATCTGATTCTTATATTCCTACTTACTTTTTAAAACATTAACAATTTTATTTTAAAATAATAAAAATAATTGATTCTAGGTGCCAATTATTTACTTCTGAGGAAAAAACTGGTTTACCAGAGTCATGCTAGTGAAGTGTTTCTCTTCCTAGTTAATGTATTAAAAGTGATAAATATATTTCATCTAACTATTCAACTTACTTTTAATAACCAGATGTTGGATTTTTTCACCATTTTGTCTGTTAATTTGTAATATTAAGACAATTTATTTAATGATTAATTTGATTTAAAAGGCCATTAGGAAAATTAATTGTACTATTTTACTTCATAATTTAATTTAAAAAGCAATATTATAGTGATAACATGACCTCATTATTTTAAAAAAGAAAATTAGGAATACTTGAGAAGGATTTTCTCTGAAAGACATTAACCAAAAATAATGTTTAAAGATAAAGAGAGGCAGTGTAGCACACTATTTAAGAATATGGGCTCTGGAATCAAATGCCTAGGTTTGAGTCTTGGCATCTGATAATCCTCCCTATGTTTCAACTTTTTCATCTGTGAAATGAGAAAAGTATAAAATTGTATTTCATAAGTTGTTGTGAGGATTTCATACAAACGCTTCGAACAGTTCCTAGCACATATAAAATACTCTATATGTATTAGCTCTTGCTTCAAGAAAGATATGCTTAAATGGTGTTATGGTGCAATTCAGCTTGAGGTATTCTTGTTGTAGAAAAGGGTGGGAGTTTCAGAGATTCTAGAAAGAAGTGTAGTCAGGCAGTTTACAGTTAAAGTATTAAGGGAGTGGTTAAGCTTTAGAGTTGAGCAAACTTATTGGCAAGCCCCGACTCTATTAGATATGCAACTTTAGTTGCTCTTAAGTCTGTTTCTACAACTGTAAAACGAAATGATAATGATAACACTATCATACAGGTTTTCTTTTTTAGCAGACAGATCGAAGTATATATGTAAATATGTGTATATACATGTATGAATAATTAACCAGTGCCTGGAGACAGAAGGGCTTTGAGATACGGTTGTTCTAGTGTTGTTGGTGGTTATGGTGCTCAAAGAAGGGTGTGGTGCAAATATAGTAAAGGAAGAAGTGTGGTGGAGATAGAGAGCTCAGAACACAGCAAAATCATTTGCAGAACTGAACCGAGGGTTTTCATCAGATTCATGAGCTCGACCAGCTGATGTTTAATCTAGCTCAGCTCAGTAGTCAAGTTCTACAAGGGTCGTACAACCCAAAGTTGGTGTCAGGCGGGTTGATTCTGGAGCAGCACCAGGGATAGCTCCCAGTAGCCCTCAGAAAAGCAGACCCTTTCTGCTTCCTCTTCTAGTCTCTGCTTAGGCTTTCTAAGGTTAGGTTTCTTTCAAGACAGTTCCCAACACTGATAGAGACTGAGTTGAATCCTTTATCTACCCGAGAGTTTCTGTGGTATTAGGATGACCATGCTGCAAACTATGGCTAGGTGGGAGACAAGGGATAGATTTTTTTCTCTGGCCAGGGAGGGCTGTTTCTTAAGCATCACCATGATTGTTTTGATTGTCTTATTTTTTTTAGGTTGGAAGTCTCAGGGTCAATGTCACAGGGACAGAGTTATGTTAAGGCCTTTTCTTGAGGTATTTTGCAAGCAATGCTGAATTTAAAAAACAAATCAGGGAAGACTGTATATTATGATAGAATTTTAAAGAAAAAACTTAGAAAAAAACAGAATTAAAATAATACATTGCCCAGAAATATATACGTAAAGGTGTTAAAAAGCATGAGAGTGATAAACACAAAATTCAACATAGTGTTACCTCTATGTGGTAGCAGGTGGATTGAATCAGGAAACTTATTGGTAGCTTCAACCTGTGTTAGTCACATTTTATTTCTTAGATTGGGTCCTAGGTTTATTGGGTTACTAGTAGATGATGGGAAAATTTCCAGAATTACTGAAATTATCCCCAGTAACTCCTTTCTTTTCTGCTTGATCATAAGTTAAAACTTATTTATCCCTATCATTCCTTGTAAGACAATATGGAGAAGCATTATGATACTTTTCTACCCAAACCCATCGAACTAGCTTCTGATGCATCAGTTTCCTCTTAGGTCGATTCACAGTTTCAACAACATTTATGAACAATTGTGCTCATAGTAAAAAGGCATATAATGTTTACCTATTCTTTATTATATAAGAAAATCACTACCCCATATACTTGAGAATAATGCTTTGAGTAACTGGAATTTGAACTCACTGCCCAAGAGAGGAGTTAGTTAACTTCTATTGTTATCATTCTACAATTTTTGGTGACATAATATTTAGGTAAAATTTAGCCATGTACAATTCTGACTCATCCTAGAGCTGACTGTGGGGCAGAAGGGTTCTCTATTTTTCTTTTATTCTTTGTTTTGTTTTGTTTTCCCCACTATCTTTGAATGCCATGTGGCTCATGACTTTGCCTTTCTTTGCTTTGAAGCTTCTGCCAAATCAATTGGGCTCATTGCCCAGAGAGATTAGAAATGAGAGGCAAGCAAATAAATTAGTACCCACTTTTGATCCAAGGGCCTTTTCAGGGACTAGCTTCTCGTAAAAGATCAGATGGGCAGGTTTTCAGTAGAAAGTATCCTGAACCGGAAGAAAGAATTCCTGAGTTCAAGTTCAAGCTCTAAATAGTAACAACTGTTTAAGACCCTGGTTAGGTCACTTAGCTTCTCTTGATCTCTGTTTACTCCTCTGTAAAACTGAGAGCAATAACAATTGTCATTTCTTGCTTAGTGTTAGAATCAGTGAAATAACTATAAAAAGTTTTGTGAATAGCAAATTCCTCTGCTGATGTACTTATTATTATCCTTGACTTTTTCCTATTCCTCACCTCATTTATCTAACCCTCTCACAAAGTCCTGTCAATTCAACTTCCTAAATGTCTTTAGAACATGTCCACCTTCTCTCTGCCATCGCCACAAAGTAATTGAAGCTATCATTTTCTCCTAACCAACCAGCGTACGACTGTAGCTTCCTATCTGTCCTCCCTTCCCTATGCAATTCAGTTTCTCAACCGGAGACAGATCTTTTAAGAAATGTAAATCTGATTATAACACCCTTCGCTGGCATCCCATTGTTATCGACAAAGAACAAAACCTGAAGTGGGTTTACAAACTCTTTATGGTTCACCCCAACCCACTTCTCCTGCTTCATCTCACTCCATATTGCCCCTTAATTTTTCCATCACAATATTATGAATGCATAGACAAGTTTTTTTTTTAACCTACTTGCTTAGGTGTTTTATGTTTCAACACATTAACCACATCCTATGCATAACACACCCGAATTCCGGAAGCTAATACTTAAAAATGAAACAAAATGTAGGGATAGAAAGACGAAATTATACATACTGGGAACACTGATGAGTCTCTGCATACTGTTATTTTATTTTTGCCTTTTTCTTGAATTCAAAGGCATTCCAAAGATCATTCACAAGGTAATATGTTTTAGGGAAGTATTTTAGAGTGAAGTGGAAGGCACCTTGATGGATGGGGTTGGGAAACCTTCATACGCTCATGGATATTGACAGAATGACATTTCAGTCTTCCGAGTAGTACTTACTTCTAGGTAATGGGTAGGGAAATTTAGTATGTTGCCTGTCTTTTCTGAAACATTTTTTTATGCTTTGACATGTTGAGTTGGATTGATTCACCTGTGTAATTGAACAGTATAATTTGGTCTTAGTGTAATTGGTCTTCTCTCCAAATGCTTATCTGACAGGACAGATCAATTATTAGGTTGGTTCTGCCTTCTACCCAGACACAGATCAGAACGTATGTAAATTTTTCCTGGAAATTCACTTATTAATGATATCCATATGTAAACATGCCTGGGAAACCTAATTATATCTACCTCTCTCTCTCTCTCCCTCTCTCTCTCTATATATGTATACACATACATATATACTATATATGTATATAAATATACTTTCATGCATATATGTCTAAACATACACATAAATTTTTATTTCATATTGATTACTTCTTTAAATGATAACTTTATTCCATTTAGTAGGTATCCACTAGTGTTTTTAAGATGTAAATAGAGAATAAGAAAGATGGTTAAGATTGGTTTTCTTGTGTATTCTTAATAGTCAGTCAATCTGAAAAATGTATGTCAAGTTACATACCATCCAAGAAGTTAAAATTAGTCTTGTTCCCAAATATCTGTTCCTACTCTAATCCATCTATCTTTCTAATTGCCATCAGAGTTACCTTCCTGAAAAACAGATCTGATGGTGTCAATCTCCTGTTTATGAATCTTCCTAGCTCCACATTGCCTAAAAGAAAAAGGCCAGACTTATTTGCCTGCAAAATCACTCCCAACCTAACGTCTCTTTCCATTCTTTCCTTATATGCCTCAAATGTCAGTTACAATGAGCTTCTCAGTATTTTCCATGCAAGACATGTCTTGTCACGACTTGGGGCTTTTACGTTCTATTTTCTCTTCCAGGAATGTCCTTATCTTCTTTTATATCTAGAAAAATATCATTTATCCTTTAAGATCTTGCTAAATGTCACTTTATTTATGGGAATATTTTCTTGATTTCCTTAAGCAGAATGAGTTGATCCTTCTTTTCTGGAATGCTCAGTTTGTACGATTATTAAAGTACTTACCGATTTATATTGCAATCACTTGTTAACGTGTTCCTCTTTCTCTTGATTGTGATTTTCTTTGATGCAGGGATCTATATTAAGATACAATTAAGTTGTTATAACAGAAACAAAAAAAATAAGTGGACAAAAATAACATGATAGGTTTTCCTTCATCCAGCTGATTATAAGCAATTTGCAGTTGACATGTCAACTCCACAGTGTCAGGGCACAGCTCCTTCTGACTTTTACCTCTTCCATCCAAATGTAGCTTCCACCTTCTCATCTATGATAGTTGCTCCAGCTTCTGTCATTTTTAAATTGGCCAATCTGAAAAATGTATATTTCCTTATATTTGAGCTACATACATCACACAAAGTTAAAATGAGTTTTCATTACATCTGCATTTCAGCCAGTGAAATGGGGAAAGGTGAGGAAAAGGTGCAAGATCTCAAATTTGACTATGTGCTTCACTACTTGACTTCATCTCCATCGCATTGCTTTGGAGGCTGGGAAATGGAGTATTATATTGGCTGTCAATTTTTGGCCACTCAAAATATTACAACTGTAAAAGTGGAGAACAAATACTGGATAATATACCACTTTCCATCACAGAATACATCATTGATTTCCTAATGCCTAGCATAGTGTTGATTCGTATTAGGAAGCAGGAAATATTTGATCAATGAATAGATGAGTTTCAAAAATCATAGCAATTTCGAACTGCAATGGACCCGTAAATCATCTAGCTCATCCTTCTTATTTCATAATTGAGACAGTTGAAGAACTTAAAATTTCACTGAACTTGCTACATTAGTTGATATTTTGTGGTAAGAAAATTATTTGCAAAAATTTTTTAAAGCAGTAAAATTACCTCAATAATTCCAAAAGGTGTTTAATCGAAGAGTATACTTTTTAAAGGGGAGATTACATCTCTGTTGTGTTTAATAAAAACTTTTCTGTGATATGCTTCTTTATCTTCAAAGAAACCAATGGGAAATCAGAAAGAAATGAAGAAAGTTTAGAGTGAATCTCCATAATGAAACATTTAGAAAGAAATTAACATTTTGAATTAAAAAATTACTAGTTAAAAAAATTACTAATTTCAAAGTACATGACACAAAATTTATAAGGTACAACATGACAGTAGGCACACTTCTATCCTATTCTCAGCCACTTATTTTCCCTGCTTGGGGGAACTATCGCTATCAGTTTCTTGTTTACCTAGACATGTAGATATGATCGATGGATGATGGCAGGTGGTTTCGCATCTTGATTTTTCACCTCATTTATTTTGGACACCTGATAATGCATTTTTAAATAAGAATGGGTGCAAATGTGAGAATATGGACTTACCTTATTAATGAAAACCTTCTTAAATTAAAAAGATAATTTTCAAAATTTATTGCACTTCTTCAACTAGCCCTGAGATTTGTCCTTCCACCTGTAGGCATCGACTGATTTTTGGTCTTATACTCTTGATACACCAGTCTTCTGCCAGTTCCAAGAACAGGCCAGCGTCTTCATAATTTTGGTCTTTGCACTTCCTATTCTCTCTACTTTGATACTTGTGTCCCTGACAATTTGCATGGCTGACTCCTTATTTTTCAGCTTAAATTTTAATTCATCAAAAGGCCTTCTATAACATTCTTTCTGTAGTTCACAGGACCTGCTGTTATTTTTATGAGAGCACACTGTGTCAATACTTGACAGTGATCACCCAATCTGTAATTGTGCTATTTGTTTACTTGTTTACTGCCTGTGTGCACGATTGAAATATGATCTCTGGCAAGGCAAGAATAATGTCTGTCTTGCCCATCTTGTATACCAAGCACGTTGCATGGCACACAGTCAGCATCAGTGCATATTTGGTAAATGAAAAAAGAAAAACCAAATGAATTATAAACAAATTCCTCTTTGAAGCCTGTTGAGTAACTAATCCATGCACCATCTCCATTTCATAGAGCTATTTTTCAATCCCTTTACGTACAAAGGTACATGAAATATAAAATGAGTAAAAAAGTTGTGAGGAAAGATGTAATGGCCCTTTCTTTTTGTCCTGATAAATAACACTGCAGGCACATTTCATCTACTGAGTCTTTCCACTTCCTTGTGATTTCCCATAGCATCATGTATTTTTAAAAAGGCAATATTTTCTCAACGATCTCTTCTCATCTCATATTTACATTTGCTCTTCCTTACAACTTCTCTGACACTAAATAGGTTAACCACTACCTGAGAAATGTGACAAATGTGGGTAGCAAAGCATTTACTGAGAATCTTTCGAAAATAAAACCAGATAATCATTTCGATGATCAACAAAATTAAAGCTACTGCTAGGGATGAAGTAAAGTTAATATTAGTAAGGCACCAATTGAACCAATGGAATGGTGCTGGAATTTGGTGTGTTCATGTTAATTCTTACACCAACATTCTCCACCATGTCATAAGGAAAGGCCTAGATGCTTATGATCAAAATGTAAAAGTAAATATTAAACCATGTTTGACTGTACAGGAGTTAGTGCCACATCCATTTTAAAATAAATAAATAAAGATGTCTGTAGTTACCAATCCTCTTCTTAAAGCATTACCTTTGTTTTGTGTGTAAGTATACTAACCATTTATTCACTGTTACAAGTATTTTTCCCACATCGTTGCTTTTGAAAAATTTCTGTTTATGTTTTGTCAAAATTTTAATCTCCCAAATTCATCAAATATTTTTTCATGATTACTATTATTTTCTTTCATCCTCCAACAAATATTAATTGGTCACTCATATCAGGCACTGTGGGGATGCAGAAATGCGGGATGTAGTAAAGAAAATTTAAGAGTAAAATCCCTTTTATTTTCTATTGTTAAGATCCACAGATGGATTTTTGAATCTTTATTTTTCTGCTACATTGAGCTAAAGATATTTCTTACCCCGTACTAAGTAACTTGTAAAAAGTATCTGCTTGAATTATTATAATTTTATTATTAGGTATCGTAATGCAGGTTCATGGGAGAAAATTTTAAAACTATAGAGAAGAAAAAAAGAAAAGAATCACATAAAATGTGGCTTATTAGAGTCTCTCTCTCTCTATATATACAGTTACTCCAGTTACTTTTCCAAGTATAGGTACATGAATATATATATATATATGTGTGTGTGTGTGTGTGTGTGTGTGTATATATATGTACAACATTTGTAACTTTTAAAATGTAACCATCTAGTGTGAACATATTTTAATAAATAAATGAATATATTTATTAGAAACATACATGATTAACACATTTATTGTCATAATTTATTTAACTAATTCTTGCATATTATGATTCTTTCTTTTTAAAAATCTATTATACAAATCACTGTGGTGAATATACTTATGCATACATCTTTTTCTAATTACTTCTTAAGCTAAGTTTTCTGGAAATATGATTGCAGAATGATAATAATAATACCTGCTAAGTGCTTTAAATACATTCATTCGATATTTGAATTATGCGTGTTTACTCATTTAATCCTCGGAACAACACTATGAGGTAGATACTAGGATACTGACACATAAATAAACTAGGACTACATTTAATTGAATTGAAATGGCCATCAGGTGTATGAAGCACCATTATTATGTGCAATTAGAAAAGAAAATAAATGCTGACAATTTATTTCTGAGAACTATTTAAATATGCATGTTAGAACTAATAGAGTATAGTAACTTGCTCCATATTCTGTAGTCTTTAAGCACAGAGGTGGCATTTAAACCCAAGCCAACTGTTGTCAGAGTCTGCAGTCTTAACCATACAGCTTTGTTTTCTTTAAAAAATTTGTTCACATTTTTAAGGCTTTTCATACTAGGATGACTTCCAGAAACGTTGTAGCTATTTGCGTTTCTTCAGCATGGTTAAAAAACAAAAAGAAACTTGTTTCTGCATGTCTTTCTCAATAGTGGTTGCTGTCTTTATTCTTTTTATCAGTATGAAAGGTTAAAAATATAATTTAATTTACATCTGTTTGATTACTCATGATGTAAAAGTTTTTGTGAAGCATTTATTGATCCTGTGCATTTCATTAAAAATTGTACTTATTTGTTCATTTATCTTTTTATATGTTAAGGATACTAACAATTTGTCAATGCAAATATTTTCCATTTATTACTTTCTTTTTAATTTTATTTATAATGTGTTTTTAATTATAAGCTGAAATCTATATTTTTTCATAACTATTGTTTTTACTATAATGCATCCCCGTTAAAATATTGTTGATTTTTAAACAATATATGTTTCTTAAATCTGCATATATTAGTCAAGAATCAATGCTTATTGATAAAAGAATCAATAATTTGAAATACTATTGGATAATTCATAAAATTCAAGAAAAACAGAAGAATCAGTTTGAAAACTGAGTAGGAAACAAGAGGTATGCTGGACAGAGAAATGGGCAAAATTATCCTAAAGGAACTCTCTGGTGAGGATCCCAAAGCTGGAATGGTACTGTGTACTGGATGCTGTGGCTTGTCACCAATAACCATAATAACTAGGTTTTGTTGTTACCACTACTGCTATCAAAATTGATTTTACACTAGAATACGTTCTTCAGATCTTAAAGTTTGGCCAAGAGGGACTGATTGATTGAAGAGAGATCCATATGTATTTAGTGAAATCAGGTTTTTGGGCTTTAGTGATTTCATAATTCAGGGCTATAATATGTCAAGAATGCAAATTGTAATATTTAGTGCAGACAAAATAACTGTAGAAGAATGTGTAACTACAAATCCAAAGTGAGAAAAAAGGGAATAATAAAAAAAGTGATTGATAAAATAAGGTAAGGAAGGAGAAAGAAAGAAGCATATAAACAGAGCCAAGAGAAAGCAAATATTAAGATACCAGATATAGACAGATTATATCAATAATCAGATTAAATATAAATGGACTAAATCCTCCCATTTAATTACTACAAATATCAGACAGAATGATATTTTTAAAAAACTTACTGTATGCTATTTAAATATGAGACTCGTAAAAGACACAATTAAAATGTAAGTACAGAGAGCCATGCAACATGAATTTCCTTAAAAAACATGACTTATGTAGTTACACTAATGTTAAATTAGTTAATGGAGAAAAAATTACTAGAGATAAACAAAATGCTTCATAAAAAAACAGACAAATTTACCAGAAAGATATAATAGTTCAAAATTTGTATGAATGCAATAACATAGCTTTGAAATACATAAAGAAAAATTGATGATACTAAAGGCAAAATACATAAATTCCCAATTATGTTGGGAGATTTTAATACAAATCTCTAAATAACTGATAGAAAAAGAAGGTAAGATATCAGTGAGATTATGGGGGATATGAAATTTGAAGAATGTGATTAAAAACCTTAACCTAATTGAAATGTACAGAAACTACAGAGAGCAGCAACATTATTTACACATTTTTTTCAAGTGTGCATGGACATATCACATAAACTTCAAATGACTGAAATAATTAAAAGAATGTTTTCTGACTGCAGTTAAAATGAGAAAGAAATCAAAAATTTATAGCAAAAAAGTCTGCAAATGCTTGGAAATTACCAGTGTACTTCAAATAGCTCATAAGAAATCACAATGAAATTTCAAAAGATTTTCAGCTGATTGTCAACAAAGGTACATATCAATACATATTTAGCTAAGGTAGTGCTTAGAATGATGTATATATTTAAAAATGTAAGACTGAAATCATCTGAGGAAACTGGAGAAATAAATCAACCTAAAGAAAGTAGAAGTAAAATGATAAGCAGCAACAGGGGTCAATAAAATAGAAAAGAAATACACAGAAAATAAAAATCATCAAAACAGTAACATTTTTGTTATTTGAAATGATTATAAAATTGACTATCTGTAGCACGATGAAGGAAAAAAGTAACATGAATAATCAATATCAAAAATAAAAAAGAGACCTCAACACAGATTTTAAAATTATAATTAAATGAGAGTATAAACAACCTTATGCCAATAAATCTGAAACTTTAGATAAAACTAATGAATTTCTTGGAAGCACAACTTAACAAAATTGTACACAAGAACAATAAAAATATGAATTTTTATATGTGTTAAGGAATTGTGCTTTGGTGTAAATATTTGTGTCCTTCCCAAATTTATATGTTAAAAACCCAGCCAGGTGCAGTGACTCACACCTGTAACCCCAGCACTTTGGGAAGCTGAGGCAGAAAGATTGCTTGAGGCTAGAGTTAGAGAACAGCCTGAGGAAGAATGAGAACCTATCTCTACAAAAAAATAAAAAATTAGCCGGGCATGGTGGCGCATGCCTGTAGTCCCAGCTACTTGGGAGCCTGAGGCAGGAGGATAGCTTGAGCCCAGGAGTTTGAGATTGCAGAGAGTCATGATCATGAACCAGGCTGGGTGAGAGAGTGAGACCCTGCCTCCCCCCCCCCCCAAAAAAAAAAAAAATACCCAGTCACCAATGTGATGACATACAGAGGTGAGGTGGGACTTTGGGAAGTGATGAGACCATAAGAGCTCCATCCTCATGGATAGGATTAGTGCCCTTGTAATAGTGACTCCGGAGAGCTGCTTTGTCCCTTCCACGATGTGAGAATATAGGCCAAAAGCATCATCTACAAATCAGATACCAAATCTATTATCACCTTGAGAATAGATTATCCAGCCTCCAGAACTGTGAGAAATTAATTTCTGTTGTTTATAAGATACTCAGTCGAGGATATTTTGTTATAGCAGCCTGAACAGACTAAGACAAATTAAATTTATTATTATAAATTTCTCAGGAGGGAAGCCAGGATGGCAGACTTGAAGCAGCCTGCAATCACCACTCTCAAGGAGAACAAAGGTTGTGGGTAGAGGTTCATCCTTGGATGGACCTTCTCAGAGAGAACACTGTGAATCATCAGAGAAGTGACTGGAGTCACCTAAAGTGGGAAGCGGGTGGGTGGAGAGAGAGGTAGGGCGATCTGCTCAGCAAGATTGGAAGGTACCTGGGGGAACATCCACACACGGGGAACGGTTAGTGGGGAGATCCCCAGGGCTCCATACTCCCCCCGTAGACACTGAAATCTGAACTGTGAGGGGGCTCGCACACCACAGCAGGCCTCCAAACTGATATCAGGGAGCTGCTTGGAGACTGCAGCAGAATTGCACCAGAGGGCAGGCCCAGTGGGGTCCCACCAACTCTGGTTCCAGGACATTGCAACAGACTCCAATCTGCACTCTCAGCCCGAGAGTGCCCAGTCTGCACAGGGGTCTGCTCTACTGCAACCACCTCCACATTACCCCTGTCAGGTCAGAGAGGGAGTGGGGAGGGCAGGCATTCTGATACACACTGTGACTGAGTGCCATGCACCACCCTAAACTTCCCCACCAGCTAGCTGCCTCCCAGGGATACAAGCAGAGCAGGCACCCACTGGCCCTCAGCATCTGCCACCGCCATCTTACCATCTCTTTAGTGCTGCCACTACCACCTGAATAACACTGCAGCAGCTGCCAAAGTTGGACCTGGGGGGAGGGAGAGCTCCAGCCACCACAACTACCAGTGGGGCACCATACATCACCTCAGCCCCACCAGCCATGGGTGGCCCACCACTGCAGCTGAGAAGCCATTCTGCCACTGGCTGCAGTCCCGTGATGCACCCAGGCACCCACTAAGATCCCATAACCCACTTAGGCACTGGTCAAGGTCCCGTGACACACAAGGGAACCCACCAAGGTCACACCACCCTCCTCCGTGGAGGGCCACTTGCCTAAGCCCCTTGCCCAAGCTTTCAACAGTGGCCTGGGGACCAAACCACCAATCTAAACATATATGCCCCCCAGCACTGGCTTAGACTGCAACAACCACAGGGGAATGGGACGGCAGAGAACAGCTGCATTACAGGCTCTCAGTGCATCCACTCCTCTCCCTGCCATCGGGTCAGTCCTCCAGCGCAGGACACAAAAACCACAAATTTCTCCTTCTCACTAAGTAGGAGAGATCCCAGCAAAGGATGCCCTCACCAGATGCAGCCCCCTGACTTTGGACTTCTCAGCCTCTATAATGGTAAAAAATAAATTCTTTTTCTTCATAAATGACCTAGTTTCAAGTATTCTGTTATAAGTAACAGAAAATAGATTGACACCCTCCAAGAATTTATCAGAAACTGTTCATATTCGCAACATTTATTTATGGTTTTACCCAAACAGACCTGGATTATATTTCAACATTTTACAGGCCATCACACTGGTGCCATTGATGACATTATATTAACTGGAACAGATGAGTGAAGAGTGGTAAATACTAGAGATGCTATAGGACAGCTCCACTTGGGTGGCCAGGAAGAGAAGTGTGAGGCAAAATCCTTTCAATCCATCAAACTGCAGACAACTGATGGTCATCTACTTTGTGGGAAGAGAGAAGCAGCCTGAGGAAAGAATATTTATAGCCTCATGGTCAGTAGTGAATGGCTTAGTCAGTTAGGCAGGAATCTCAATGGAGAAAAATTGGAATATGTGGCAGGGATGTCTGAGGAAGCGGCATCTAAGTGGACCTATGGGAATGAGCAAAATGTTTAACATATTTTTCTATCACACCAGGGAGAATTCACTGTGGAAGAGATGATAAACAAAAGGGGTCAGGATAAAATGGATGGTTTATGTCAATCCACCAGACAGCCGCATACACACAAAAGTTCCAGCGGAAGGAAGGGCACTCTCTAATGGGTGGCAGAAGACAGATATACTGACTGTCAGCTTGGCCTCTAGACCAACTACAGCAATGGGAGCTGGGGTTCACCCAACTAACTTTCCTCTCGTAAGCTTGCCCCCAAATTTCGACCAATCAGAAATTATCATTGTGTGTTCCAAGTCCTGTAAAAATGTACCCAAATAATATAGCATGTTATAAAGTACCATTATATGTTAATTTAGGTAATATACTAAATATGATAAATATTACATGATTCTTTATTTTTTTAAAGTCATGCTTCCTTGACTTTCAAATACCATATCAGGTGGGATCAAAAATTAAGAAACATATGAGAAGAATACATTTGAAATGAAGACAAAAGAGGGCCTGGAAATAATAATGAATAATGGAAAGAGTTTTGTTGGAAACATGTAACAGTTATTGAAATTGGCCACTGGGTTTTTTAATGAAAGTGTGAATTTCCTGACAACTAGGGTTGAAAGGGGAATAAATTATTAGAGAGTTCTATGTGACACCAGAAATCGCACATTTGTTTGAAATACTAAGGATGTATTTTTTAACCCTATTCATTAAAAAGAGTTCATTATGATAATTACATAGTGAACATTGAGCAAACATAATATTCAGTTGCAGATTTAAAGAGAAAGGAATAGAACTATTAATTTTAATAATTAATAATTTTTATCAAATGCTTCATATTTGTTAGGAACATTTTATAGGTGATATTATAGGGATTTAGAATGATTACACAACTTGTCCAAAAGTTGCATGAGGAATAAATGGTAGTCAGAGCTTGAATTCAGGTCTACCTTCCAAAGTCCACATGTGTTCTCTCTACTATATTAGTCCATAGAATATATATCCTCTTCTTGATTTGACTCTGTTTTTATATTGATTCTTTCTTTTAAATGGCATCCACAACTTAGACATACTTAGTATACTTTAAGCTAATGTAGACTAAGTATATCATCCTCTTGATTTAAATTAATGTAAGTTGAACTATATGAAATTGTCAATATTGATCATGTTTGATGCACTTAAATGGTAATACCATGTTTCAAGCTAATAGAAGGATGGAGCTCTGAGAAGGAGAGAAGTGATGCCTAACAGCTGGGTCTAACATCTATGCCTGACGTTATTAAGAGCTGGTCTGGCACTTGCAGGTTGGCTATGGAGTTTCCCTGTGGAACATAAACTGTCTTAAAGAGCAACAAAATCCGATTGATAATGTTCCTCTGTGAACATGTGAAGTAAGACAAAAACGAGACTACACTATAATCATATTTAAGAACAAACAAATTCCAGGTCACCGTGAAAACCTTGAAAATTACCAAATACTGCCTCGACCAGCCAACAGGACCAAATGCTGATTCGTTACCAGTCACAGCTTCGTACCTGCTTTATTCTTCAGTACCTCTTTTCTGACAAAAATCACTAAGAGATCTAATCATAGTATTGCCCCCCTTTCTAAGAGGACCCAATCTAGAACAAGCCCCTGCCTTTTTGAATATTGTCCCAAAATTATCTAATGTGAACCCAAATCCTGTATGTCCTTCCAACTCCTTACTGATATATCGCACTGTTCCTCATGGTGTTTGGTTTCCCTTCTTGCAATGAATGAATAAATCTAACTTTGGTTGACTTGCAGGTGTGTTGCTGGCAGTATTTGGCTGAAGGACACTGGCAGAAGTGGAGGTTCCTAAGATTCATCTGAGATTTGCTGCCTTGGAACAGCACCCACAACTCAGTAATACCAAACATATCTGAGACTCGTTATGTTTCTTGCTGTTGGAGGCATCACCTTGATCATGGCTGAGAGTCAAGTTCCTGCTGATTTTGTCTTCGTTTGCAGGTCTTCAGTAACAGAAAATATGGAAAAAATTGCTGTCTCACACAGGCCATTTCCATCATGCTTCTTCTGGATGTTGGTTTAGGTGACCTTTTTGACAAATGCCTCAAATCATGATATATTTTAGGATTGGCTAAAGAAAGACGCTATACTTTAAAATTAACGTAAACAGGTGTGAAGATGACATTCAGTTGGAAAATTACGGAGCCTGGCGTATTGAGGTTGAGGCAGAGGCCATCCTACCTCTAGAGAGATGTAGATTGTAGGTATATGTGCAGACAGAGCCCAAACTGAGGAACTATAATTTTATCTACTGGGACACATAAGTAAATGAAATGCTGATGTACTGACTTGAGAAAAAGCATGGAAGATTTTATCTTGGCTTAAAGAAAGTGGTTATTATTAATTGGCAATCCCGACCATAAGATGATCTCATTATGAAATATATAAAATGTCGGATTTGCAATATATACACTCACTAGTTAAGGAAATAATGATTTATTATGACAGCTTTGGCATCTGACAATAATTCTAAATATTCTAAAAATGAGACCTTATTTTTTAATTATAAAACATTTCAAACATGACATAGAAGTAGAGAATGGCATATTGAACTCAAAGACAGTGGTATGTACCACTCAGCTTCAGTGTTTTGCCCTTTTGCTTTATCTATCTTCCCGTTCTTTTTCCCCCCTCCCAGATGGATCAATTTAAAGTAAATTTGAGGTATAATATAATTTTAGTACTTTACTTCTAAGACGGATTACATGAAGATATTTCTGAAAATAATTAACCAAATGTCCCCACATATTTTTAAGATGTCTATTATATTTATTAGTAAAACAGATTCATCAATATAGGAAAGGCATTTTCCTTGTCTTACATGCCTATCTGCTAGGGTAGATGGGAAAACAGTCAAATCATTTAGATACAAACTTTAGGAGAAAAAGTAGCAATGACACCATTTTGATTTACACTGTTTATAACAAATGAATTTATTTGGATAAGTAGCAATATGATACAGGATTTTAAAAGAATTAAAACTCTTGGATGACTCCCTAATTGCTTCCTCCTTCATCCCACAACTGGAATTCCATTCTTCCTCTCACCTGCTTCCCTTATCCTCTATGAGAGCACTTAGAAAAATCTCGGCAGCATGTCTAGTACCTTTGACACTGGTGCAGAACATTTTTTGAATTAAATTCCACATATAATACATTGTTTATTAAAGGATAAGTACTTAAATTTTTCTAATTTAAATCTAGCATTTATACAATGTTATTAAAACTCAACAGAAACCACAGCAATTGTTTTGAACTTAGATCTATCAAGCGTGTTTTTCAAGGAGGAATGTTTTATCTTAGACATTGTTTAGAAGTGCTGGAACATGATGATGATACAACATCAGAACAAAGTGTAACCAGTTTGTTATTGTTATTAAATTCTCTGTAGACATGGCACCTTCTTGTCTGTATTCACTGAAGATTGCACCCTCTGCTCCATTCTTTGTATATCATATGTCTGCTTTGATTTACCATTTTTATTGTATTTATATTAGATTGTTAACTTCCAGGAGAGAAAGTATATTGGATACCCTCTTCTTCCCACATTATATATCCTCTTGGTCCGTATTTTATTTATTACAGCTGTGATGGTTAATTTTCTGTCAACTTGACTGGGTCACAGAGTATATAGAGATTTGGTAAAAAATTATTCTAGATGTTTCTGTGAGGGTAATTTCGGATGAAATTAAGATTTAAAACAGTAAAGAAGATTACCTTCCATAATGTGGATAAGCTTCATCCCATCATTTCAGACCTATGGAGAACAAAAATACTGACCATTCCCTTTCCCTGATCAAGAGACAATTTTCCAGCAGACTCCCTTTAGACTTCATCTGCTCCATCAGCTTTTCTAGGTCTTGGCCATGCCAGCCCACATTGCAGATTTGAATTGCCAGTTTCTATGATTTCATGAGCCAATTCCTTATAATAAATCTCCTTACACACATACACACACATGCATGCATGTGCATACACACATCCTTTTGGTTCTGTTTCTCTGGAGAACATTGAATAATACGCCAGCCACTGCTGTGACAATCAACTTCATGTAGGCGCAACCTGACAAGACTTTGCCACAATTGTTCCAAATAGATATCACTTTCTTGGGGACTATGTTAGCTCTGTTGTTACCTGTCAGAATATAGACCGTGGGCATTCTGTTTGCCTTGATATTTCACAGAACACTAGACTAGGCTACCATATTGGTGACATTATGCTAATTTAACCTGTTGAGAAGGAGCTAGTAAATATATTGAATACCCTAAAAAGGCATGAAAATGATAGTGAAAGAGAGATAACCCCATGAAGTTTCAAAGGCTTGCCACCTAAATTTTTTTTAGGTGTCCAGTGTTCTGGACCATACTAACATCTCCTATAAAATTTAAGGGCCATTATGAGAAACAGTATGGGGGTTCCTCAAAAAATTAAAAATAGAAATTCCAAATGATTCAGCAATCCCACTACTGGGTATATATCCAAAGAAATGAACTCAGTATGTTAAGGAGACATCTGCACTCAGATGCTATTGCACCACTATTCACAATAGCCAAGACATGGAATCAACCTAAATGTCCATCAATAGATGAATGGATAAAGAAAACATTGGATATATACACAATGGAATAGTGCTCAGCTTTAAAAATGAAAGAAATCCTGTCATTTGCAAAAACATGAATGAACCTGGGGGACATTATGTTAAATGAAATAAGCCAGGCACAGTAGAATGGTGGCTACCAAGGTCTGGAGGGTGGGGGATTGGGGAGATGTTGGTCATAGGACACAAAATTTCAGTTAGATAGGAGGAATAAGTTCAAGAGATCTGTATTACAACATAGTGACTATAGGAAATAACAATGTAGGTATTATGTATTAAAAATTGCTAAGAGAGTAGATTGTAAGTGTTCTCACCACAGAAAATGATAGAGTATGTGAGGTAATGCATATGGTAATTAGCTTGATTGAGCCATTTCCACAGTTATATAGATTTAAAACATAATGTTATATACAATAAATGTATACACTTTGTATTTGTAAATTAAAATAAATTAAAAGTAAGGCTTGACCTTTGTCTCCCCTAAACCTAAGAAAGTAATGGATGCCTGATGAACCTCATTGGATTTTGGAGGCCATGTACTGCATTTGGAAATTCTGCTCCAGTCTATGTATCTGGTGACTTCTAGTTTTGGGTGAGACTCAAAGCAAGAAAGGGCTATGACGAAGGTCCAGGTTGAGGTTCCAGCTGCCCTATCACTTGGATTGTATTACTAAGAAAATTTAATGATGCTGGAGGAATCCAGTGAATTAGGATGTTGTATGGAGTCCCTTTCATACCTCAATAAAAGAGTCACAGTGCAAACCACTACGGCCCTGGATCAAGGCCATACCCACTAAAAAGGAGAACTACTTACCATTAGACATGCCACTGGGCCCTAGTAAAGACTGAACTCCTGACCATGGGACAGGAATGGGCTGTCTATCATAAACTGATTATTATTACATTCTCTGAATCATAATTTTGGGTAGGCACAAAACCAAGCCATTTTATGATGAAAATAGTAAATTCAAGAATGGATACAAGCAGATCCTAGAGGGCACAAATAAGTTACATGAACCAGTTGCCCAGGCTGCTGTGAAATTTACCTCTCTTGCCCTGATGTCTCTAACTTTAAAACTATACATATGAGATTGGTAATATCATAGTTCAACATAATGTACCAATGATTACGAATTGTCTTGGTCTGTTTTGTTTTGCTAGAATAGAATATTTGAGACTGAGTAATTTATAAAGAAAAGAGGTTTATTTAACTCAGGGTTCTGCAGGCTGGGAAGTTCAAGAGCATAGCCCTGGCTCCCGGTAAAGGCTTTTTATGCTACATCATAACATATCAGAGACAGGCAAAGGGAAGCAGACACATGTGAAAAGACAAAACCTGAGATGTACTCTGGCTTTGAATAACCCTCTCTCAAGGGAACTCATTAATTTCTGCAAGAATTAATCCAGTCTCAGAGGGTGAGAACTCACTCACTATCACAAGAATAGCGAAAGCAATTCATGAGGGCTGTGTCTCCATGACTGAAACACCTTTCACTGGGTCCTACCTCCCAACCACCACATTGGGGACCAGATTTCAACATGAGTTTTGGCAGGGAAAATCTAAATCATAGCATTAATGCAAGATGGGATTGCTTCTCTGTAACAGGGATAAGAACTGAAGGGATTAAATGTCATGATTTTTGGTGTTTTCATGCTTGGTTATAACTATAAAATGGGAAGTGGCAACAAACATGGCCTAAGAAGGTATAGCAATCAAGGTCTCCAACTCCTTTGGAGTTGAAAGTTTGCACCTGGCAAGTCATACCACTGGACCTGCTGAAGTGCTGGTCGAGAGTGAGAGAAGTCTAGAACACATGGTGAAGGAAGGAGATTATGAGTATCAATTATGGCCTCAAAACCAGTGGCAATAGCAAAGACCTCATTCCACAAACCAGCCTATATTAATTCTTTTGTAGAGATTGAGGCTAGTGACCATCTTGATATTTCTACGATAGTCTGTACTTATGACCATGAATAATGTAAAACTTACAAGTGGTTGACTGTATCGGTTAACTCTGGAGGTCCATCTCTTAACTTATGTTACTGTAGCCCAGAGGTTCTCAAAATGTGATTCCTGGACCTCTTGCATCAACATCATCCTCCCTCTACTCCCAGGTGACTCTGATGTACTCTAAAGTTTGAGAACTACTACTCTAGCCATTTCTGTGACAATAAGCATCAAGCAGCAATAACTTGCCAGAACTTCACTCAAAGTCATTATTTGAGCATCTATGTGTAGTTCATATATACTGATTCAGTGAAAAGATCTGTGGCAGCTTCTACCTTATCCAAGGCTCCCTAGTTACAGGGATTCCCTAACAGTGCAGGGACAGAATAAAAAGATTAGGGTTAAGATGATGGCTTTTAAAGTTTAAATAATATGTAGACAGCTAAAATAATCTCAGACATTTTTGAAATGAAAAGGAAGAATTTTTTTTAAAGTATTCTTTTTTTGGTGGAAGCTAGAATCCCAGTATTGTTCTGGGGTAGAGAGGTGGGAATCGAACACTCCCACCAGCAATTTTACACCATTTGAGTATTATGCATGAATCTTTACTCTCCTGGGAATGAAAAACAGCCCAGTGTCTGATCACCTGCATCATTCAAAAAATTACAATTTATCCAGTTAAGCTGTTCATCTGTTTCATGTATGATTATTTTTCTGTTAACACCAAATAATTTTATCATAATCCTTAAGACTGAGATGGTGACTTTGCAAAAAATAATGGTCTTAACCAAAAATACAATAAATAGAGAAGTAATGAAAAATAGCATTTGACATACGTTTTAATAAAATTCAAGGCCAAAATACAACAACAACATTCTTCCTTAATTTTCCAGTTGTACCATAAGTACTTTACATTCCAAGCAGTCACTCTCCCCATAGAAAGCAATGATGACCTGGAAGATGTGTTGCTCCTATTGAGAAGATCCCTTAAGAGCAGCACAACCCTCATTACAGGCAACCTGAGAATTCTCAGTATGTTCTACATTAAAGAATACCAGTTATTATATTAATTAAAGCTACATGTAAAGAATAAGCTTACCTAATTAGGTTAACTGTATTCTAAGATCAACTTTCACTGAAGGAAGTGTTTCATCTGGGATTCACAAGTTATTTAATTCTACACTTGTTTGTTTAGGTATTGGGTATAGAGATGAGTCAGATACGTGATGGCATTTGTATCTCTTTTTGAAAACCCAAAGCATTTGTTAAATGTAGGTTTTGGATTGACCTTCCACTGGACAGCACAGTTATATGCACTGATGATTTGTTATCATTCTATTCCACATAAGCAATCATTTATTTTTGTATGTGGGGTGATCAGTAATAATATCACTTACAAGTTACTTGTGTTTGTTATATTTTTCATGCTTTCTAATGAAAATGTATGATAGGCTAAGGAAAGACTTGAGGGTGTGCCAGGTTAAGATCTGGCTCCCAATTCTTAAGCGAAGTATAAAGTTGAAAATTTTAAGAGGTTAAAATCACAAGATTGTGTCTATTCAGGGAAAACTAATGGAACTGAAATTATAATATCAGAGGAAAATTTTTCTCTTTTTAACTTTATAAATGAAGATAAAAATAATCTCAAATAAAATTGAGAAAATGAGGATATAACACAGCACAATAAATGTGAGATATAAAGACTGATATTATATTACCCTGCATTAAAAAGTACATTCTTTGTATATGTATATGTTAAAGCTTTAGAAGCTCTAACTAGTAGATAGTTTATGATTCAGTTCATTTTTTTCTGTTAGTTTGGAGATTTGTATGCAGATATTAATGGATTAGAACCGTGGTGGGCATATAATAGCCATCATGAAATAAAATGATATTATTCTATGTTCACTTTGTCTAATATTTGTCACCTACCCATGGAATGGTTTCTTATAAAACATATCTAGATAAAAAGTCATAACCATGCTTTTGTTGATATTTTTTAAAAATAGTAAATGTAAGTGTAAAACTCATAAGAAAACAATTTTTGATAACTCAGTTATTTAAAAATAATAAAAAATTATGGATTAAAGAAGAGGGAAACATACTTTTTCTAACTTAATGTAACTGACATTTTAGATTCATCTGCAAATGCAGATGATATTTTGAAGAACAAATGTTTATATTTTTATTGTAGGGGCATAATATTATTAATATAAACGCTACAGTGTTTACTATGGACTAAATTGTGTCTCCCCAAAACTCATATGTTGAAGGCCTAATACCTAGTCTGATGGTATTTGGAGATTAGGCCTTTGGGAGGTAATTAACTTGAGGTGTGGTCATGAGAGTAGGGTCTTCATGATGGGATTAGTGCCCTTAAAAGAAGAGACCAGAGAGCTTGCACTTTCTCTCTCCACCATGTAAGGATATAGCAAGAAGACTTGTTTATAGACTTCCTTTACCTTGAGTCTATGCATATCCTTGCAAGTTAGATGGGTTTCTTTAATGACACTTTGTTGTGTTGTTTTGTTTCCCTCTTGTGCTATTCTTTTGTAAGAGCTGTGAGCTTTAACTTTTGGCTCTTTTTACACTAGTGGGTATCTATTGTGCTGTTCCATGTATAGTGCACTGTTCAGCATTTCCTGTTGGGCAGGTCTAGTAGTGACAAATTCCCTTAGTGTATGCTTGTCTGAAAAAGTCTTTATTTTTCCATCATTTATGAAACAGTTTTGCAGGGCACAAAATTCTTGGATGGCATTTGTTCTGTTTAAGAAGATTAAAAATGGGGCTCCAATCCCTTCTGGTTTAGTAAGGTCTCTGCTGAGATGTCTGATGTTAACCTGATGGGTTTTCCTTTTTAGGTCAGTTGGTGCTTTTGCCTTGAAGCTTACAGAATTTTTTCCTTCATTTTGACTTTGGCCGGGTTGATGATTGTGTGTCCTGGAGATGTCCTATTTGCTATGAATCTTCCAGGTGTTTGATTACCATCTCATATCTGGATATCTGAATCCCTGCAGATACCAGGGAAGTTTTCCTCATTAATTCCCTTGAGTAGGTTTTCTATGCTTTTTGCATTTTCTTCTTTTCCCTCAGGGATACCTATAATTCATGTATTGGCTCTCTTTACATAGTCCTATATTTCTCTGAGTGATTATTCATTCTTTATTCTTTTTACTGTGTCTTTGAGTGACTGAGTTACTCTGAAAGCCTTGTCTTCATGCTCTGAGAGTAAATAAACATATGAAAAGATGTCATCAGGAAATTCAAGTTAAAACAATAATGAGAAATGACTACATATCTGTTAGAACAGCAAAAACCCAGAACACTGACAACACAATATGTTTGTGAGGATGTTGAGCAACAGAAACTCTCATTCATTGTTGCTGAGAATGCAAAACAGTACAGCCACTTTGGAAGATGTATTGACAATTTCTTACAAAACTAAACATGTTCTTACCATACTATCCAGTAATGGCGCTCCTTGGTATTTTCCCAAAGGAGTGGAAAACTTACGTCCACACAAAAACCTGCATATGAATATTTTTAGTAGATTTATTCATAATTTCCAAAACTTGGAAGCAACCAAGATGTTTTTTAGTAGGTGAAGGGAAATTTTTCCAGATAATGGGATGTTATTTAGCACCAAAAAGAAATGAATTGTAGAGACATGAAAAGACATGAGGAAACTTAAATGCATATTACTAAGTAAAATAAGTCTACATACTGTATGATTTCAACTACATGACATTCTGGAAAAGGCAAAACTAGGGAAACAGTAAAAACA
>RJWJ010002607.1:0-98166 GCA_004363605.1 Indri indri | reverse complement strand
AGTACTGGAAAGTAAGCTGGGTTAGAACTGTCTAGGTCCTGCTCTAATTTTCACTATTGAGCAGAAGATGTGTGCAAAGGGCTTGTCCTCTGTGTAGGTGGGTCCTGTGGGTGACATTCAAAAGCATGAACTGAATGGGGCACAGAGCTGTGCTTATCGGCAGTACAGAACTATGACGGAGCTTGAGTTCTTGCCAGAGATTACCTGTGACAAGCTGAATTAGCTAATGTTGGGTCAGGAAGCAGAAAACTGGGCATAAGAATATGAAAAGCAGATATAAGGCACAAAATAAATGGGAACTGCATTCAAAATATAGTATACTGACATCCCAAACTGCACTATAGTCTCCGTACCGCATAAGTCATTCTCACTTTTTCTGTGTGTGTTTTTTTTTGGTTTCTGAGCTTTATAGTAAGGTAGGTAGATGACACATGGCAACTTAGTATTCTGGAAGCTTTATGGAAATGCATAAAATAAGATGTGAGTAGACCATGCCTTTCTAGCAGATAGCAGCGGTCGAGGGTGTTACTAGGTACGCAGACAATTAGAACCTACTTAAATAATTAAAATTATTACATAGCCTTCAGAAATTGCTGTTTTTACTTTGGGGAACTGCAAGTCCAATCTGCAAAGCATATAAATTATACTAACTTTAGAAATAGAAACATAAGAAAATCTAAATATCGCTAAGGAAAACCTATACTATCTAAAGAACAATTTAGAAGTTGTTTTAAGAGCTATATCCAAACTGCTGTGCTACACGTTCGTTCCTACAAAACATACACAGGTGATGGCAAAATTCAAATATTTCACAAATAATAGCCCATTTCTATCCCTCAAATTCTTTACTAGCTATTATTTCCTTCCATGTAAAGTCAATTTACTTTCCTTCTTCCATAAGTTCATCTCTAAGGAGCAAAAGAACACCCAACCCGCCTCTCCTCTCTGGCTTTGGCCACGCTCCATTTATGCAGAACAGCTTCTTGGACACTCTTCTCTCTCTTTCTCTCCTCTTCTGTCAATCGAATTATTTCACCTCACCTCGCCATTTGCCTTTCCCCTTTCCTTTTTCCTTGCCTTGCCTTTCCTTCTTTCTTTCTGCCATCCTTCTAAAGGAGACTGGTTTATTTTTTTATTTTTTAAATTCAGGATATTAGGGGTACAAACATTTTGGTTACATGTAATGCATTTGCCTCGCGCAAGTCAGGGCCACAAGTGTATCCTTCCCCCATAGAGTGCGCTCCGCTTCCATTAGTCGTGGGTTTACCCCCCACCTGACCGGCACCCTATGAGTATTACTACCATGTGAACACCTTAGTGTCGATCAGTTAGTACCAATTTGACGGCGAGTACATGTGGTGCATGTCTTTCCATCCTAAAGGAGACTTTGAATGTTAGTTCCCTAAATTTGCATAATTTAGCCTCTTGGCTAAATTATACAAGTATCTTCTACCATCTCCTCTTCAAAAAGGATTTGACGCTTCCTAAGAGAATATGTCCCTTTGAACTCCAAACACAATCTCTCCTCTTACTCTCTTCCATACACACACACACACACACACACACACACACGTGTATATACGTATATGTGCATCTCTCTCTTTATATATGTAAACATTTATGTATATATGTACATAAATCCTACCCACAAGGTAAATACGTAACCTTTTTAGTTAATTCTGTTTGTTACATCTAATTTACTTTGGGTTGTCATAATCCAACTGATCAAAATATGAAAAAGTCAACAAAACAGATATTTTATGATCTTATTATTTTTTGGTTTATATATCAAAATTTTTATAATTATCGACCATTTAGATGAAGATGAACATTATTTAACATTGTATACATATCTGTTGGTTTTCTTGTTCCTTTATCTGTCAGTTCAGAATGTAAGTCCAGGCTTAGACTCCCTTTCCTCCAATTCTATATAACTTTGATATCTTCATTAATCAGCCATGTGTGTACCTAGCCAACCTATTAGTTCTTTCCTTTCCTTTGAAAACCTTAACTTCACCTCCATTTTTGGCAACCCATTCTACTACCGTATCTTATGTATTGTATTATTATTTGGAATTGATGAATGTCTGAAATAAGCAATCCCACGTTCTGGTAAAAGGAATAGCATCATCAAAGATATATATACAAGAAAACAGTGGTGTGTTTAGGCAATAAAAACAGACTAGTTTGGTTGGTGTTGAGGGTACGTATAGGGCACACTGGAAGATGAGGAAAAACCAGTTAGAGAGCATGATGCTGTTAAGGGCCCTTCAGGGGATGCTGGGATTCTGAGGACCTTGCTGATGTGCTGGGGCAAGAGAGCCACAGGAATGGGGGACCAGGAGTCGTGCTTTCTTTGATCAAAGGTCTGGATTCTAGAAATTACTTATTATTGCCATCACCTTTAAATGAAAAAATTTATTTTGAACCTTGAGAAGATATGAGTCTCTAAACAATGGTGCAAACAATTCAAACCTGAACATATTCTCAGCTGCAATAAAATTTATATTTACATGTTCCATTTTTTAAAATTCCTAGAAAAATGCTAACCTTTATGACTGAGCTCTCACTGGGAAATAAAATTTTCTCAGCTAAATAAATCTATATATTTTAGGACTTGTAACCGCATCATACTTAAAAGTCTCTGCTATGAATTTAAAAACTCGCCTTGCCCTCTGAAACAGCCTTTTAGAGGCCGTTGTGGGGCCTCAGGCAAGTGGCTGGATGGATAGTATACAGCACACACGTGCTCTCTCTAATCTAAATGATCTCACAGACACAAAAACAAGTCAGTCCCGGAACAGGGAGAAGAATTCCAAAAAGGCACTAGAAATAGGATAAAAACAAGGTTTTGAAACTTATTTGCTAATTTTCAGAAATGCCATATCATGTCCACTGTCCTTAATTTTTATCTTTTCTTTTAATTAGCAATTTTCCCTCTCTAGCTCTTAAATCCTGGCTCTTCCTCCTGGTTCGAGGGCTTAGCCTAAAGGCAGATATCTCAGGGTACATGTTCTAATTCAGTGTCTTTGAGCATAGTAGGTCTACTTTATGGATGCTATATAATAAATACAAAGCACTGCTTTGAAAAATGTTTTTTTCTCAATTCTTTTTTTTTCTAGATTTTCCTAGCTTTCGAGTTTTAATTTTCCTGCATACTATTTCTTAGAAAGCTAGCAGCTACAGAGTTTGTGCCCAAGTGAAGGCATGGGTGCCTTAAGGCCAAAATATTTAAAAGGGTCCCTGACTTCTTGGCCAGAAAGAAATAAGATAAATAAAAGCAAAGCCAACTAAACTGTCTTGTCCACTGACAATCACTTAAGGTGACAAGCTTACTATTTAAAAACCAAATGGAGCAAAAAAAAAAATGCCAAAAAATCCTGTAAATATTTTTTTCTGACAATTTTTCTCTATTAATACAAAATTTGACTCATCTCTTCAACTATCCATATGTGACTAAGTAAAGGTGCTGGGGTATAAACGTGATATTTTGGTAAGTCTTAACCGGAAGTTGCATTTACTATTTTAATTTCAATAAAATATTTACTACTTTTCTGTAGAATATAATCAATGATTAAGTTTTTGCGAAGTGCCTCCTTCGACTCATCCCATTACGATACCCTCTTTACATAAGCCCCTTAATTTTAATGTCTATTTCAGTAGAAGTTAAACAAGTATGTATTAAATTATATTGACTTTATTTGGGGAAGGTTTAGTTTAGTTTTCTCTTTTTGACATATTTGTTTATGCTCATGGATACAATCAAAGGAATTTTTATGTCATGAGATAATATAGCCCCAACACAATGAAAGAAAAACTTGGATGAACATCATAAGAAGAAAGGAAAGGGAAATCCAACTTTGCAGACCTTCTAGAAAGTTTAGGGACTGAGAGTTGAGAGGGGACAGACCAGAAAATGTTCTTATCTTGGGGAAAGCCTGTAAGTGTGATTGTTCCCTTAGTCTTAAAAATTTTGTCAGCTGTTTCCACATGAAAAATTCAGAGAATACCATAAATAATTTCCCTCAAAGGTAGAGAGAAAGAGGAAGAAAAGAAGGGCAGCAAGATCAGTCTGAGAACTTATCCCACAACATGGAAAGTGCAGGAGTTTGGGATGCTTAAGAAGTTAAGCATATGCTGTCTCTACATATGTGTTGCCATATCATTAAAAAAGAAATTGTTTTTTTAAAGAAACTCTATTTCAATTGTTCACTACCTTTCACACAAAAGTGGACACTAGAGCTGGGTTGATTGGCTGTGAACACCAGGCACTGTGCTCTGCAGTGACTGGCCCTTGGAAGGTGCAGGGCAGCAACGGCAACCACCTGGTCTGTGCTGCAGCAGAACCAGAGTGCAGGAGGAATAGCAAGAATGGAACATAAGGACTGGGAATGGTGGCTCACGCCTGTAATCCCAGCACTTTGAAAGGCCAAGGCGGGAGGACTGCTTGAGGTCAGGAGTTCAAGACCAGCCCGAGCAAGAGTGAGAATTCATCTCTACAAAAAATAGAAAAATCAGCCAGGCATGGTGGCTGGTGCCCATAGTCCCAGCTACTCGGGCTGAGGCAGGAGGATCACTTGAGCTTGAGCCCAGGAGTTTGAGGTTGCAGTGAACTATGATGATGCCACCGCATGCTAGCTGGGGAGACAGAGTAAGACCCTGTCTCCAAAAACAAACAAACAAAAACAGAAAGAATGGAACATAAGAACATAAGCCAGTCTCAGGAGGCTGGAATAGCCAAGGGAATCCTTCCAGAGACGACGAGACATCTAAGAGGAAACCTCTGGGATGAGGAGATGGCCAGGGGAAAGGGTAGAGGGGAGAAGAAACAGCACGTGCCAAAAGCTGAAGATAGGAGGAAGCTCATCCTATTCGAAGACTTTTTCAAAGATCAGCAATGGTGGAGCGTGGGGAGCCTGGAGAGAAGAGGCACAAGAGGACTGAGGCAGGCAGGGTGGTCAGGAAAGCCTTGAGAGTCTTCTTAGCACATCAGGACTGTGATGACCCCATGACGGAGAGCTCACTCTGGATGTGGCCAGAGGAGGGAGAGGAAGGGGGCAAGCCTGGCGGCGGGTCAAACGGATGGATACCGCCATGAGTTGCATTTAGGAACATGGGAGCAGCAGCAGGTTGAAGGGGATTCAGATGGTAATTTCCATTTTGGACATGAACAGTTTCAGGTTTCAGGAGGACACATTGAGATCTGTGTAGCTACCCAGGGAGCTTTCAGAATGGTCTACAATGCAGTATGATCTGAAAGACCTAGGCTAGAGATAGAGTTGCCAGTTGTCAGAACATAGGTGGTAGTGGGTGAGATTGCCTAAGTGAGATTGTAGAGCCTACTGAGAAAAGGAAGCCTGGAACACCCTCCCACCCCCGCCCCACCAGGAGCAACAGGGTGTGAGGGCAAGAGAGACACAAAGAGGGGCCACGAGGGTGGTAGGAGGAGCTGTCAGAGTCAGAGAGCATTCCAGCGAGTCAGAGGCAGCAGGGGAACCAAGCTGATACAGAGAGTCCAGTAGAGTTAGCAGCAAGGATGTCACTGGCAACCCAAAGAGCAGTCTCTGTGGAGTGAAGGGGACAGAAGTAATAAGAAATGAATAAGAATGGAGTACAGACAATAGCTAGAAGGGAATGGGATTAAGAGCGATTTATTTAAATTGGTTACATTTGAACATATCTCAACCCTTATTGAATAGGACCTTTTTCTGTAATTTAACAATTACATACAATATATGTAGGACCTATTAAGTAGTAGACACCATTCTAATGCTTCTCAAGCATCGATTCATATAATCCTCACAATCCTTAGGAGACAAGTTTTATTGTCACTTTCATTTAGGAAATGAGGAAACTGATGCACGGAGAGGTTAAACAACTTGTTTGATGTCACATCATTTCTAAATGGTGGAACCAGGATTTGAACCCATAGTCTGGCTCCAGAATCCACGTTACTAAGTTCTGTAAATCTCTTTAATGCAACATATGCAAGATAATCTAAGAGGATACTTTAAGGCTGAAGAAAAATGAAAAAGTGGCAAAATTAAAAGGATTGGGTTTCATGTAACACTTCATAGTTTGGCAAATGCTGAAAATTACTCAAAGTAACACAGAGCTTGTCATCTTCACCCCACTGTGCTAGTGTCCTTCTGAAAATAAAGAATGCTGCTGTATCAACCCCTTTTATTTACACATTGATCATTTGACATCATAGAAATAAAGTCATTTGAACTAAATGGATTCTCAAAACAATCAGTTTCCTCTTAGAAAAGAAAATTCCTCAGGCTTCTCAGGCAAATCGACATTGGAGTAAGTGTCTTTGCTGAACCTCCACATCTAGGAGGCTGCAAGAGATCATTATTGATCAACATTTCCTTCCTTTGGAATGCTCTTTAAATTGGTTAAAGTGTTTAGAAAGTTGCCTTTTCAAATCATAACCTATTTTGTAAACTGGCCTTGAACATTTTTGTTTCCAAAGACAACCAGCGATAATTAAAAAAACATCGCCGCAAACAACAACGCCAGCTACTGAAAGAAAGCAGCATTTCTTAGGCAGTCCACATGAGAAACGGCTGAGCTCCACTTTAAAAGCCAAGGGAAGTTCTGCTTGAGTCACAAGGAACCATAGTAGACTGTAAGAAAGACGTTCCATCCATTTTGGCAGCTTACATGTATCTTAAACTAAAAGGTAAAGTATTTGCACTTTCATGTGCATTTGACTACATGGAGTATGAGGGAAAGACCACAGACTTGAAAGTCCTGGATATGAGACTTGGTGTTGCCAATAGCTGCCAAAAAAAGGAACCAGGCACTTCCTCTCAGGTGGGCTCATGGCTTCCATTTGTGAAATGGAGGCCAGGGTGGGAAGGGTGGGAGGTCAGTGGGGCCAACTTTCTACAATTCTTTTCAACTTTAAGATTCCATTAATCAATGAAATAACATGGAACTGTGATTTCAGCATGTATAAAAGGAAACCGATTCACATGAATCCACTATATTTAATACTCTGCTCATTAAATTTTGTTAAGAATAAAGGAAGAACGGATGAGGACATGACATCTGAGAACAGAGAAATGGTGAGCCTAAGTGGAAAATTGCTATCTAGAAGGAAAAAAGAAAATCAGAACAAATCCAAACTAGAGAAAATGTGACATAGGATCTGACAGACAAGACTGATAGGTGACGTGATCAGAGCTCAGGACGAGTTTTAATAAGAAAGCATTAAGCCAGGAAGTGAAAAGGCAGACTCGTTAGCAGCAAGGCTAGAGCAGGGGCTGCAGCAAATTGTCGCATGGCAGAAGATCCACTGTCTTGCTGGGAGCCATTCTAGGACAAGCATGCATCTTTGGCTTCTCCACATAAGCACATATATGTAGCATTTAATCTATCACCATACAGCATGTTCAAAGAAGAGTATATGTGGAGTCAGATGTAGAACACAAACCGTCTCATGAGGTTAATAATACACTTGTTCTGTACTCTAACGGGAGCCCAGACTGTATTCCTTCCCATGGTAGACACGAACTTGCTATGAGGTGCTATTGATTAACGATACCAAAGAAAAAATTTGGCCAAACTCAAGAGACTCTGTAAACAAGAATTTGCTGATGCTATTTAAAAACAAAATGAAATTAGATAAGCCAGCTTGGAAAATAGAGAGGAAAGTAAATATATCTCTCTGAGGAGCCCTAGTATTTGGTAAGATTTTGAAATAGTTTTTTAAGAAACAATGAAATACTACTGACAAAAATGATTCACTGCATAAAAACTGGCAGTACAGCTGAGGTCTGGTAAGAGTTGCACAGGAAGCCAAGTTTATTGGGAGGAACCTGACAAGAACTCAGTTCTCTAGATGAGGAAATACAGACTAACATTACTTTTGAATTTGGAATGAATCTGCCACTAGGAATGGCAAGAATATAAAAGATGGAAAGAAAGCAATTGGGAAGAAAAGAAAAAATAATGCTTGTTTCTAAGAATGCTGCTGCTTTGTTTTATGAACTAGTCTATTTGTTTTGGCTCCAACTAAACTCAAGAATGTTTCTGCATATTTTACAGTGTAGTTTATAGACATCAAAGGAACAATCTCCCCTTTCATCGTTATTTACACATAAAAATAATGCAATTTGTGGTACATGTAAGATGTTACTTCTTAAAAAGCTCTCGAGTCTAATTTATTAATTGCTTGAGATTTAAAGTTAAACAAGGGTAAGATGCAAATCATCTGTTACTCTGAAATATTTTACCACCAAATCTTGTTTTATTAATGAGATGTTGAGCAGCCGCATGAATATTTATTTAGGTGCTTAGAGGGCTTTATGAGGAATCCTGCAGCAAGTGACAGAGACATAAAAGCAAAAGGGTTCTGCCTCTCTTGAAAAATGGGGGCTGTTTCTTTGTTTTTAATTCTGCGTTTTCCTCTGTGTTTCCAACATTAAAGCATTCCTGTAACCCACCAACCACCTCAGCTCTCTTTTGCTCTGAATCTTTAGTTTTAGCTGCTGCTACTGCTGCTATAATAGCAATAGCCTCCTATTGACAACTCTGGAAATAATGTTTTGGTCTTTTTGATGGCAGGACAGCATCACATTAATTTTTCCAATCATATACATTTGGGAAACACAATACATGTACAACACCAGGTTTATTTTGCTTAATTTATTGATTTTGATTCAGTTTCTTAGAAACTGTATAATCTACCATGCTATATTATGTGTTAATATTTCCTTATCCCACAAATCCTCTACAAAAAATTTTATATAACTATAAAACAGAATGAGCTAGCAATGCCTTAAAATTTTTCCATGATTTATAAAAGTACACTATGCATAATCAGGTATGATAATACAACTGTTTATTCATAGCTTCACTTTTTTCTCACTAATATATGATAATTATTGGAAAATATAGATATATAATATATGCATATATATATTCATTCTTCTTTTGGAAAAATACGAGGTCTGTCTGGAAAGTATCCAGCCATATAATATGAAAAACGTAACATGAAATGGTTGGACACTTTCTGGACAGACCTCATACACACACATACACACATACAACACACACACACATCCATACACTCCATTTTCTTTTTTAAAAGTATACAAATGCCTCAATCTATACATGCAAATGTAGGATCAGGTACAATAGAGTTAGAAAGACTGCTGAAGTCAGGTGTTAAAGTTCTGTAGTGACAAAGATGATCAAAGTCCACCAACAGGCTGGCTCTCAGCCCAGTCCTGCTCCAAGGGCTCTTCTTGCCCTTTCTGTCTAGCCCCTTCCCCTCCTCCACTGCACGGCCTCTCCTGCTGCCCTCAAGGCTGCCCACCTCGCCTTTGCAGAAACCTTCAAGCTCTATTCCTCAGCCTCCTAAACAGCCCCCTACCCCTCCTCTTCCCTCTTCCTCCTTCAAATACCACTTGCCAGTCCTTCAAGTGAGATGATCTCATCTAATTGTTAGGAAGAAAGTCTCTGATTAAAGTTTCACATTAGAGTGTGAATTACTTCAAGTGGTTTAATATTTTAACACATCAAGGCTGTCTGTATCTTAAAAGAGGAATTTGTTAACCTAAAGACTTAGATATTTAACTTTCAGATTTTTGCAGGGGGAAGGTGTGAGGGTCCCTACTTCTTTTAACACCAAGGTTGGTGCTGATGTATTTAAAGCTGCCTTAAAAACAGGCAATAATAGGTATAAGATTAATGTTTAATAACTAAGGATTATAGTCTTTAAATCAATCATGCCTTTATTTTTGAGTGCCCAGCACTGTGGGTGCTATGCAGAAAGCAGAAGTGTGAGATACGAAACAATAAAAGAATCACTAAGCCTTAATAACAGGACTTGATGCAAGTGTACGGTCCCGGGGACTGCAGCAGTCAGAGAAGCTTCCTGGAGGAGGTAGGTAGGCCTTGAGATGGCCTTGCTAGCACTTGACAAGTCTTGAGGGATGAAGAGACTGCCCTGGGGAGGAAGGCACACTGTGAGAAAGGGTGGGCTGAAGGAACCATGAGTTCCTACAGGGGACAGTGTGGACAGTGAGAAGACCAGCTTGAACAGAACAGAATGCGTGTGTCAAAGAATAGTGAGAAGACTGAACGGGCTCTGAAAGCCAGGCAGAAGAGTTTGATTGTGATGTTACAAGCACCCCTTTAAATTTAATTTAGTCATATGACACTGTAAGAAATCCTGCAAAGAGATGGCACATAGTTGCACATACACCCATGAGATAAATTCCTGTCAGAGAAGCTGCTGGGCCAAACATCATGTGCATTTAAAATGTTGGTAGATATGACCACACTGCCCTCCAAAGAGGCTGCACTGGTTTATACTCCCAGAAATAGTGCATGAGGCTGCCAGTTTCCCCATACCTTAACCATGGAGTATGTTTTAAAAATTCAGTATTTTTATGCTAATCAGGTGGCAGTCAGGCCCTTTAAAACTTTTTAATTTTGATTTACATTTCTTTAATTATGAGTAGGATTGAGCATATTTTTCATATGTTTGCTGGGCATCGATGTTTTGTCTGTGAATTCTGTGTTCATATTCTTTGCTCTTTTTGTCCACTGGGTTGTTAATCTTTTCCTATTGATTTCTAAGCACTCTTTGTAAGGCAGGAAATCACAGTGATTTAAGATTTCTCTGGCACAGTTCTTCACACTGGACTGGAGCTGAGAGACTTTTGGCAGGGACATTGGCTGAGAGGAGGCTGTTTTAAATCAATCTCAAGTTGAGAAGGGCTCTGAATAGGGTCATATCAAAGGAATAAGAAATACATTCAAGGATGCTGGAGATAGACTTGAGATAAATTGGGATGAAGGAAAGAAAGAACAAAGATGAACTCAAAAGTTTCTAACAGGAAACAGAAAAACTGGGGTAAGCCCGATAGACTGCAAAGAGCCAATTTGGAAGGGAAGATAACAATTCAATGTTGTAGTTTCTGACTTTGAAATAGTAGTGCATCTCCAAAAGATGATTTTCAGGCAGTGCAAGATACAGACCCTGACCAGGAATCAGGCTGGGGTTTGTGAGGATCATCGCTGCAGAAGTGACATCTAAAGTCACAGAGGAGATGAGCTCGCCATGTAAAGTCAAAAGAGAAGCAAAGCCCAGGACATAGACTTGAGGAACATCCACTAGGAGGAAGAGAGATCAGCAGAAGAGACAAGTAAAAGAAATCTGTAAGCGAAGAGAAAAGTGAGTTCTAGATCAAGGGTTGGCAAACTATAGCCAGCAGGCCAAATCCAGCACTTAGCCTGTTTTTGTAAATAAAGTTTTATTGGAACATAGCCATGCACATTTGTTGACATACTGTCTATGGCTGCTTTTATCCACAATGGCTTGCAACCGAGACTGTGTGGCCTACACAGCTTAACATTTTATTATTTGACCCTTTACAGAAAAAGTTTGACAACTCCTGTTCTAGAAGGAAAACTGCTGTCCATATAGTCAGATACTGCTTGGAGTTAGAGGATGAATAGAATTTGGAGAAGAGGTAATAGGTTACTTTGTAAACTTTCTGTAGTATGTTGAGATTGCAAAAGGGTCTTTAAAAGAACGGATGGAAGAGTTGAATCATATGCACATCAGAAAAAGAGCAAGAGGTTGGTTGGGCTAGAAAGAGTTGCAAGAGGGATAATGGAATATCATCTATCCACCTGTCCAACCATACACCCCTTGTGATGAAAAGGTTGAGCTTAACCATGACCATGGGGACTGGGAGTCAGTTTGAACAAGAAAGTGGGGGAAGGAAACTATTGTAGTAGTGGTACTTGGGTAAATGTTTAATAACTGGCCTGTGAAAAACAAGAATTTGTAGCAGGGTGTACCAACTTCTATAGTGTACATATTGCAGAATTCCTGACAATGTAAAAATTCAGCTTGCTGAAGCCAGTACATGCTAGCTAAAGCATACATACCACTGACTATACAAGTACAACTGGATGTTGCTGTTAGCAATGATGAAGCTGAGGAATAAAACAAGACCAAAGTGTTGAATTCTTCTATGAATAAATCCTGGGAAGCAAGAGATAATATTGTGATAGTTCATGAGAAGAGATATGAACTTCAAGACTGATAAACAGTGAAAGAGAGGTTTGTCAAGTCACCAGAGGCTGAACAGAAACCCAGCTTCTATAAGAGAAAGTGGGCAGACAATTAAATCAAGACATCATAAAACTATTTAATAAAATTAACTTATCGATCATTATGAAGTTTTCTATTAAGTAGGATTCTGTACAACCCAGTGCTTCTGAATACACACATATGTAAATGATGCGGATAGCATTCTGAGAAATGTATCATTAGGCAACTCCGTCATTGTGTGAACATCACAGAGTGTACTTAAATAAATCTAGATAAGATAGCCCAGTACACGCCTAGGCTATATGGTACAGCCTATTGCTCCTAGGCTACAAACCTGTAGAGCAGATTACTGTACTGAATACTGCAGGCAAGTGTAACACAATGGTAAGTTTTTATATATCCAAACATAGATAGACTGTACCAAAGATACAGTAAAAATACAGTAGAAGAGATAAAAAAAATGGTACACTTGTATAGGGCATATAGCATGAATGGAGCTTACGGGATTGGAAGTTGCTCTGGGTGAGTCAGTGAGTGAGTGGTGAGTGAATGTAAAGGCCTAGGATGTCACTGTACACTACTGTAGACTTTTTAACATTCTACACTTAGGCTACACTAAATTTATAAAAAAATTTCTTTCTTCAATAATAAATTAACCTTAGCTTACTGTATCATATTTACTTTATAAACTTTACATTGTTTTAACTTTTTGACTCTTTTGTAATAACAGTTTAAAACACAAACATTGTGTGGCTGTACAAAATATTTTCTTTCTTTATATCCTCATTCTATTAAAAAATTTTTATTTTTACTTTAAAAATTTTTTTGTTAAAAACTAAGACACAAACACACACATTACCCTAGGCCTACCCAGGGTCAGAATCATTAAGATGTCACTAGGTGATAGGAAGTTCTCATAATTTGTTCCATTACAATCTTATGGGACCACCGTTAGATATGTGGTCTGTCATTGACCAAAATGTTGTTATGTAGCACATAACTGCATATACACATTTGTAGTACATACACAGTAATCACTCAATAATTTTGGCTGTTGAGGCTTACATTTATATTTTTCAGTGATAATTACGCTACTGACTTCGAACTACTTTAGAATTATTAAAGATTAAAAATTTCCAAATAGTTATGTTAGATTTTTAAATATTAAAAAACCTAAATTATCAATATATATTCTAATAGTTGATTAACCAAAGTACTTCATTTTTGGACCATGCAATAATTAACCACATATAGTCACCTAATGACTTTCGAAGAATAAAAGCGACCTAGCTGTTGGTGAAGGGGAATCTGTTTTCACCAGTATTCTTTTATTCTTTAATTCACTCTCTCACTCACAAATTCATGTATTTGCTCATCAAACTTTAATTAATTCTTTAGTACATACAAGGCAATACTCCACGGGCTAAAAATATTTTAGTCCTTGAAGGATTTTGTCCACTGAACAAAGAATCTTTTCGACCAGTTTTTAAATAAGAAAAAAATTGGCAAAGAAGAGAGCTGGTGGCAAGGTATGGCACGAAATACTTTTGACGGACAACTGTTCATTTCTTCTGGGCTCCTTTATTGTTATTCCTTCTCCTTGCTCTAGGAAGCAAGGTCATAATTTGCTGCCGCACTGTATCCAAGTTTATCTTCCAGAGCATTCTTCCTGGAAAATGGCACTTATGCTTTATGCTACTATGACTGAATGGCTCTGTCTTCCTTTCTGAGTGAGCAGGCAAGCCTTCTTGGGTGGGATGGAAAATACATTTCTATTCTTGGCATTATTAATTCTAATTCAGGAGGGCACAAAGCAAATGCCACTTTCCTCTGTGCCCTTAGGACGTGCATGCAGGGGAGACAAGAATTAAATAATGAAACAGGTCCCAAACAAAGCCATTTGATGCTAGGCATTGAGATTTCTTTCTGTTTCTCAATGCTACTAAAACCCCACAATGAGGTTTGTAATTTTATTCTTTGGGAAATTGATTCCTGTAAGCTTTTAGCACAGTGAGAATTACCCAATCTTATGAAATATTCCCCCTCCCTCCCACAAGCCCTTTTGGTAACACAGACCAGATTTCTAGATGTCCTACTGGCAGCCGACCTTTTCTCGTGAACTCCAGTCAGTGGCTAAGGGAGAGAAGCATCAATGCTTTAAAATCTCTTTTCTATGCCTGCAAGCAAAAATTTTACAACGTTTCTCCTTGATATGAAATCTCTGCTTGGACATCTGGCTTCACAGTGAGGAACTTTCAATACACTAGCTTCAAAGACAGAACTTAGCCCTGGTGGTGTAGCAATGCCAAAAGAATGTTCTACAGTCTCTCTATAGAACTATTTCTAACGTTTCCCCAAATGAACTTCTGTGAGCTCAGTGGATAGTGCTAACTCACATTCAGATAACTTGGCTTTGGTGTAGAACCTTTTGTGGGCACTTCCCCTGGAGTATACAAATTATGCTCTCAGATAATACAGGCATACCTCAGGTTCAGTTCCAGACCACTGCAATAAAGCTAGTATCACCATAAAGAGAGTGACACAAATTTTGTGGTTTTCTAGTGCATATAAAAGTTACATTTATACTATACTGTAGTCTATTAAGTGTGCAATAGCATTATGTCTAAAAGAAACAACATACATACCTTAATTTAAAAACATTTTATTGATAAAAAATGGTAACAATCATCTGGGCCTCTAGAGACTCGTAATCTTTTTGCTGGTGGAATGTCTTGCCTTGATGTTGATGGCTGCTGACTATCAGCGTAGTGGTTGCTTAAGGTTGAGGTGGCTGTGGCAATTTCTTAAAATGAGACAAAAATTAAGTTTGCCACATCAATTGACTCTTCCTTTCACAAAAGATTTCTCTGTAGCATGTGATACTATTTGATAGCATTTTACCCACAGTAGAACTTCTATCAAAATGTGAGTCGATCCTCTCAAAACCTGCTGCTGGTTTATAAACCAAGTTTACGGTATATTCTAAATCCTTTGTTGCCATTTCAGCAATGTTCATAGCAGCTCCACCAGAAGTAGATTCCATCTCAAGAACCCACTTTCTTTGCTCATCCATAAGAAGCAACTCCTTATTCACTCAAGTTTGATCATGAGATGGCAGCAATTCAGTCAAATCTTCAGGCTCCACCTCTAATTCTAGTTCTCTTGCTATTTCTTCCACGTCTGCAGCTACTACCTCCACTGAGTCTTGAATCCTTCAAAGTCATCCATGAATGTCGGAATCAGCTTCTTCCCAACTCCTGTTAATGTTGATACTTTGACCTCTTCTCCTGAATCACAAATGTCTTAATGGCATCTAGAATGAGGAGTCCTTTCCAGAAGGTTTTCAATTTACTTTGCCCAGTTAGTAATGCAGAGGAATCACTATATATGATAGCTATGGCCTTATAAAATGTATTTCTTAAATAATAATACTCAAAAGTCAAAATTACTCCTTGATCCATGAGCTGTAGAATGGATGTTCTGTTAGCAAGCATAAAGACAATAATCTCTTTGTATATCTCCATCAAAGCTCTTGGGTGACCAGGTGCATTGTCAATAAGTAGTAATATTTTGAAAGAAATCTTTTTTTCTGAGCAGTAGGTCTCAACGGTTGGCTTAAATTATTCAGTAAACCAGGCAGTAAACACATGTGCTGTCATCCAGGCTTTGTTGTTCCATTTATAGAGCACAGGCAGAACAGATTTAGCATCATTCTTAAGGGGCCTAGGATTTTTGGAATGGTAAATGAGCATTGGCTTCAACCTTCAAGTCACCAGCTCCAATAGCCCCAAACAAGAGAGTCAGCTTGTCCTTCGAAGCTTTGAAGCTTCGACTTCTCCTCTCTACCTATAAAAATCCTAGACGGAATCTTCTTCCAATAGAAGGCTATTTTGTCTACATTAGAAATCTGTTGCTTAGGGTAGCCACCTTAATGATCTTAACTAGATCTTAACTAGATCATAACTTGCTGCAGCTTCTCCATCAGCACTTGCTGATTCACCTTGCATTTTTACATGGCTTCTTTCCTTAAACCTCATGAACAAAACTCTGCTAGCTTCAAACTTTTCTTCTGTAGCTCTTCACTTCCCTCAGCCTTCATAGAATTGAACAGAGTCGGGGCCTTGCTCTGGATTAGGTTTTGGCTTAGGGGAATGTTGTAGTTTGATTTTCTATCCAGATCACTCAAACTTTCTTCGTCTCAGCAATAAAGTTGTTTCGCTTTCTTATCATTTGTGTGTTCACTGGAATATCACCTTTTTTTTTTTTTTTTTTTTTGAGACAGAGTCTTGCTGTGTTGCCCTGGCTAGAATGCAGTGGCATTATCATAGCTCACTGCAACCTCAAACTCCTGGGATGAAGTGATCCTCCTGCCTCAGCCTCCTGAGTAGCTGGTACTACAGGTGAGCACCACCATGTCTGGCTAATTTTTCTTTTTTTGTAGAGACTCGCTTTTTTTGTAGGGTCTCGCTTTTGCTCAGGCTCGTCTCAAACTCCTGAGCTCAAGCGATCTTCCTGCCTCGGCCTTGGAATAGCACTTTTAATTTCCTTCAAGAACTTTTCCTTTGCATTCACAACTTGGCTAACTGTTTGGCACAGAAGCCCCAGCTTTCTGCCTATCTCTGCTTTTTACATGCCTTCCTCACTAAACTTAATCATTTCTAGCTTTTGCTTTAAAGTGAGAGATGTCTAACTCTCCCATTCTTTTAAACACTTAGAAGCCATTGCAGGGTTATTAATTGTCCTAATTTCAACACCGTTGTATCTCAGAGAATAGGGAGGCCTGAGGAGAGGGAGAGAGAGATGGACAAATGGCCAGTCAATGCAGCAGTCGGAACGCACACAACATTTATTGATGAAGCTTGTAGTCTTGCTGGGGACGCAGAACAAGGGAGGGAAAGATGGGGGTGAGGGGTGAAACATTTCCTATTGGGTACAATGTACACTATTCAGGTGATGGGTACACTGATAGCCCAGACTTCACCACTGTACAATTCATCCATGTAAGCAAAAACCTAAATTTTTTGAAATACTTTTTAAAAAATTGCCATGTTCTACGGGTGCAGTTTGTAGTGCCCCAAATGATTACAATAGTAACATCAAAGATCACTGATCACAGATCACCATCACAGATATAATAATAATGGAAAAGTCTGATGTAATTGCAAGGCTCACACTTACAAAATGTGACAGAGACAAAAAATGAGCACATGCTGTTGGAAAAATGTCACTGATAAACTTGTTGCCACAAACCTTCTATTTGTAAATAAATGCAGTATTTGTAAAGTGCAATAAAGTGAACTGCAATAAAATGAGGTATGCCTGTATATATAAGGTATAGGGTATTTTATTAGAATCTGCCCAATTATGCAAAATATACCACCGTTACCACAAACTGAGTTTTTTTCCTATGTCTGCTATACCATCACAAAATATTTATGAGGTTGCTGCCATAAATAAAATAACATGAGAATAAAGTGATATTATAAATTATCAGAGGCTTTTATGGTTTATGAGGTAACATCATTCATTTATTCAGCATATTTTTAACACTCCCATGGAAACAAACATTGCACTAAGTGTTTGCTCTCAAAAAGCTTACATTCAAGTTGGTGAGAAGAGAATTAATCAAAACACAGGTCCACAATGTCCTATGTGCAGTCCTGAAATTTAAAAATCCACTGAAATGTACAAATTCCTTTCAAAATGTTGCAATTAAATTCTTTGGGAATAAAATTTAACTAATGTAAAGAGGGTATTTATAAATCTCGGAATATTCATACTTCACTGTTCACTTACGTGTCTGGGTATATTGTGTTGCCTCGGACCCCACTGGGGATAGAGTACAAGCACTCTATCACCTTCCTAGAATCTGCACATTCTGATTGCAAAACACATCCAACCTCAAAGGATTTGGGTAAGGGATTCTGGATCGGCATTATAATGCAGCAAAAACATCATTACAGGAATGAATCAGGATGGCATGAGCTTCTCACTCTGACACTTCACAGAGAAGATGACATTTAAGTCTTACAGTAAAAGGACATTTACACAGCACTCATGGACATTTCACATGGAGGCATGGCATTGCAGACAGCATGGCATCTCTGTTGAGGACTGGCATTTGATGAGGTGGAGAGGAGGGGGACGTCTAGACAAGTGGTTCTCAAAGTTTTTGGTTTCAGGATCCCTTTTCACTTTTAAAAATTGACAGCCCCAAAGAGGTTTTGTTTATGTGGGCTACATATATTGATATTTGCCATATTAAGAAATTAAGACTAAGAAATTTTAAAACATTTAATTCATTTTAAAATAGCAGTAATGAACCCACTATGTGTGAATAAAAATACAACATTTTAATAAAAAATAACTATTTTCCAAAGCAAAATAAATTAGTGAGACAGGTGGTTATATTTTATATTTTTACAAATCATTTTAATGTCTGGTTTAATAGAAGGATTCTTGTATTCTCACATCTGCTTCTGCATTCAATCTCTTGCAAAATGCTGCTTTGACTGAAGTGCAGCAAGAAAATCTAGTCTAGCACAGATAAATAGAAAAGCAAGGAGTATTTTAGGAGGCTTTTTAGATGATTGGGGAATATTCTTTGTTACTACACCAAAACTTGACAAGTGGTAGTTTCTTAGAAGTTAGCTGCAATGAGGAATCAGAAACTCTCAGTGAAGTTTTCATACTACAACATTGAAATCCACTGGTCTCTTTTGTACTTTGAATCGATCTTTTACCCATGCATGGTTTTGCAACTTCAGGTATTGGTCATTTGGAAAACATGGTTCAGTGAATTATACAAATCTTCCAAATGTTGATACACTTCACTCTCTTTCTCCCTCTTTCTTGCTATTCTTATTACTAATAATACCACAGATCTCATCAGAAAAGTCTTTAAATATTGGGAAGCTGTCAAGCTCACAGTGGTGATACTAGTTTTCCAAAATTCTAATTTTTGCTTGAAAGCTCAAATTTTATCATTAGCAACAATAGCGTCAGTTGTTATCCTTGAAGTGTCAGGCTCGCTTCATTCATTTTCAAGAAAATGTCTGCCAAATACTCGAGTCTAAATAAGCATAGGTTGCCTGTCAATCGTACTTCCAGAGTGACTAGAGTTCAGCTCACACTCAAATGCAGAACTGCTTTACCTTAAGACAATCATCCTACTTCGGTATGCAGCAGAAGCACTTTATGTGTACTTCCTATTAATATTAAAAGAGGTATGTGCTCAAGGTTTAAGATTTAATAAAATTAATACAGACGGTCCTCAACTTAGGATGGGGTTACATCCCAATAAACTCATTTTAAATTGAAAATATCATGAGTTGACGATGTGCTTAATACCATGATAAACCCACGGTAAAGTAAAAAAACCACATGTCAAACCATTAGAAGTCAGGAACCATCTGTAGATTTTATTGCTTTGGGTTTTTTTTTTTAATCACAAGTATGTGGGGGTGAAGAAAATAATGACAAGCATGGTTTAATATTAATAATGCCTTGCTCATACAAAAATGCCAGCAGTTTTACCCACCATTGCTTTTATACCATGTATGCAAATGTTAATACAGTGAAAAAGGAAAGTGATGTCTTTGTGTTATTGGGAAAATAGTTTTGACTTTGTGGAGTCCTTGTAAAGATCTCAGGGACCCAAAGGAGTCTGAGGATGACACCTTGAGAACTGCTGGTTTTGATCATAAAGTGTTTTTTGTATGCCATGCTGACAAGTATAAGTTTTCCCCTGTAGGCCAGTGGTCCCCAACCTTTTTGGCACCAGGGGCTGGTTTCATAGAAGACAATTTTTCCATGGATTGGGAGGGGTGGTTTCAGGATGATTCAAGTGCATTACATTTATTGTGCACTTTATTTCTATTATTATTACATTGTAATATGTAATGAAATAATTATACAACTTGCCATAATGCAACCTCTCTGCTAATAATAATTTGTATTTGCAGCCGCTCCCCAGAGCTAGCGTCACCACCTCAGCTCCACCTCAGATCATCAGGCATTAGATTCTCATAAGGAGCACACAACCTAGACCCCTTGCACATGTAGTTGACAGTATAGGGTTCACATTCCTATAGGAATCTAATGCTGCCACTGATCTGACAGGAGGCAGAGCTCAGGCGGTGATGCAGTGATGGGAAGCAGCTGTAAATACAGATGAAGCTTCGCTCACTTGCCTGCCTCAGCTCCTGCTGTGTGTCCCAGGTCATTGGGGACCACAGCTGTAGGCAATTGAAAGCCACCGATTTAAGTAAAAACAACATGCTCATATCTGTGGTTTAGAAAAGTCCCCTTCTCAACAGTGTGAGGGATAGATTTGAGATGGTCAAGTTATTGGCAGTGATTCTCAATAGGAGGGATTGCACTAGGCAAGATCAAAGATAATGAAGTTCGATTAAGAGGGTAGGAACTAGCGATTGGGGAGTAGAGTATAAGTTTAGATATATTTAGGAGTTGTCTCTAGGAATTGATCTATGAGAGGTAAGGGAAGGAAAGAATTCATTCAGGCGGACTTGCAGGAATCTGACCTGAGTGACTAGGTGGATGATGGTGGTACTTTAATTCAGATAATCAATACCAGAAGAAGAGCAGGGTGGGGATAGGGGAATAGCAAGAGGAAGATAAATTCAGTTTATGATATGTCTAGCTTGAGCAGTCAATGGACCATACAAGTAGAAATTTCCAATGGTGGTCAGAAATGTAGACTGAAAGCTCAGAAAAAAAGTTTGAGTGGAGGTGAAAATTCAAAATTCATTTGTATGTAAGTTTACATGAAGGGATAAGATTGTCCCAGGACAATGTATACAGAGAAAACAGAGGCCCTGGGTAATACCATTATTTGAGTGCAATAAAGAGGAAAAGGAGACAAGAAATGGGAAGGGAAAAGAGGGTTTCGGAAAGGGAGATGACACAAGAAAGCACTGCCATGGAGCTAAGGGAATTTTTAGAGACTGATTATGTGCAGATTAAATCATTATTCACAGATGTTCATAGTCTCTCGTTACAGTGGCTATATAATTTTCCTGCCTCATTTTTATGTGGATAGAAATGAGGGTGAGGATGCAGGGATTTTTTTCTATTTATCCTCTTGCACTTCTGTAATCCACCATGAAGAGGACACCCCAGACAGCTAAGTACAGCCAGTAGAGACTGTATAGACTTGTAGAGCTGGCCTGAACCCAATCTAAAGTCTGGAGTCAGACCCAGTCAACGCACAGCCTGAATTCAAGCCACACCAGGGACCCGCAGATGTTGTAATAAAAATAAATGTTATTAAATTCATTGAGTTTTGGAGACTGTTTGTTACACAGCATTATTGTGGTAATAGCTGATCTACACAGGTTCCTTGTAAAATGTCATAAAGAATTCAAGCAGACTCCTAAGATCAAATACTAGATTGAATTTCCCTCTCCCAACACCAATTGAAATGAGCAAATAAGAGTAAAAACTAGCAAAAATGCACTAACAGAACGACAGAGGGTAGTAAGGTAGACAAATACAATAAGCCATCAAAAACCTTGGTCAAGGAAATAAACATGATTCTGGAGCACACTGGAAAGTTGCAAAGTGGCTCTACTGCAAAACCTGCCAATGTCCTCTGGAATCATTATTTTGTTATTGGTTAACCAAATTCCGAGAATTCTCAGCAATCTCACTAAATTTGGAGAGAAGAAAACTCTGCGGTGGCCTCAGCTTTTTCCTCTTCTGGCTGAGAGCAGTGGCGATGGATGTGGTAGGAAAACAAGTGTGGATGTGGGAGGAAACCATATCAGGGCTGGCTGCTTCTAGGGAAGTGATGGTTTTGGGACTTCAGGGATACACACACATTGGGATCATTCAAAAACTGGAGGGATGTCCCCTCTCATTGAGGCAGTGTGAACCCTGAAACGTGTCTGACGAAATCTCAGAGAGAGAACAGTCAGCCCTGCAAGCCTGCATGTCTGCCTCTGCTCCAGCCCTCGCTTCCCTTCCCTCAGGCCAGGGAACGTACAGAGACACCGCGAGTCAGCGTTACTTACAAAGAGAATCTCTGCGCCTCAGAAGCATTTGCTATTGAATGCTGAACATTTAGACAGATCCTGGTTAATAACCAAATTTATCCTGGTTAATCTGCTAAACCAAAATGATATGGAAAGACTTCTTCAGGAATCCCTCAGAAACAGCAAATCATTCATGCGGAGGAACGCTTAGTCTCGCTCAGCCCTCTCACGGCAACACTAAGTGCTAGGGGTGCAATGTTTACACGTGGGAAGAAAATGTGAACAGGAATACCATGCTCAGCTAACATGTCACTCAAACTTAAAGGTTAACCAGCAGACATTCATAATCATGAAAAAACTCAGGGAAGAAAGTATCATCAGTACCATCCAGCCAATTAAGAAACAACTCAAAGTAAAAACTTTGGGAATGGAGACACTATGGAAAAAGGCCTAGTGTAAGCACTGCATCCATTTAAATACAGCACGAGAATCAAAGGATATGATTAAAAGCAAATTGTGAATATTATAAACCTGGACAGTGTGAAAATATTAATACCATCCAAGGTTGCAGGAAGTGGTGAGGAGGGGTTATGAGAAAAAGTATGAGGTTGCAAATGCACACATTTTTCAGCCAAAAATCAATAAATTCTGTCCAAAAGTTTAACAATTTCTTCTGCTTTACTCTAGTTTCTTCCACCTGTTAAATGACAGTAGAATCAAAGATTTTCCTAAAACAAACAAAAAACAGAATCTAGAGTAGTATTTCTTTCATAAGTCCATTTGGCTTTCCTTTCTTCTCCCTTATATGGAGGAGGATATCTGAAATTATTTTCAACCAATTTATGATGGTTATTTCTGAGTAATCGGATTTGGGGTGACTTTAAACACTTTTATCATTTTTCCCCTTGCATTTTGACTTATTTATAATGAGGATATGCCATTTTCCATTTTTATAAAAATGATAGAGCAGATTTTCTTTTTTAATAAAGGATGCAAATATGCATGATGTTAATTACCGTTGATTCTGGGTAGTAGGAATATAGGTATTTTCTTCTTTGTACTATTTTGTAGAGCTGAAGAATAAATGAGAGATGAAAACTGGACCTTAGTACAGACTGCTATGGTGAATTTAAGATCGTTTCAAAATATCCCATCATCCTGGTTAATCCTCCCATTGAGAGGTGGAATCTACTTTCCCTCCCCTTGATTCTGAGCTGGCCTTGTGACCTATCTTGACCAGCAGAGTGTGGTGGAAGTGACACTGTGAATCTTCTCAGGGCAGGCCTTAACCGAAGTGCAGGTTCTGCCTTCGTCTCTTTCAATGCCCTCTCTTTGATACTAGCTGCTGTGTGAAAAGCTGACTACTCTGTCAGAGAGAAAGGCCATATAGAGATGAGGGCCTGGAACCATCTCAGTCATTCCAGCTCCAGTCAAGCTTCCTGCTGAATGTAACCCCATGAGGAACCCCAGCCAATGCCACACATTGAGCAGAAGAACCACCTAGCTGATCCCTGACCAAGTTCCTGATCCAAAGAATTATGGGCATATAACATGGCCACCAAGTTTTGGGGTGTTTTGGTATGCAACAGAGATAATTCTTTTGAGAAGTGTGACTTTGAATGTAGGGAGTGAACTAAAGAAGTCAATAAATGATAAGGAAGATGTTTTACTCAGTATTTTTAAGCTATCACAGCATAACAGATATATTCTTATGAATTGGTTTGTTTTTTTTGAGATAGAGTCTCACTCTGTTGCTCAGGCTAGAGTGCTGTGGCGTCAGCCTAGCTCACAGTAACCTCAAACTCCTGGGCTCAAGCAATCCTTCTGCCTCAGCCTCCCGAGTAGCTGGTACTACAGGCATGTGCCACCATCCCTGTTAATTTTTTCTATATATTTTTAGTTGTCCAGCTAATTTCTTTCTATTTTTTTGTAGAGATGGGGTCTTGCTCTTGCTCAGGCTGGTCTCGAACTCCTGACCTTGAGTGATCCTCCTGCCTTGGCCTCCCAGAATGCTAGGATTACAGGTGCGAGCCACTGAATTAGTTTGTTTCTATAACTAATTTTACACTAAAGGAATTTTGTGCTGTGAAAGACCTTACTTTATCTGTTATTTGTTGGATAGCAGGATCATACCTCTGTTAGTCTCAGCTACTACTATTCCCATAATGTCCACTGGATTTCTTTAGGCTGGTAGCTCTTCCTTTTTCACCAGACACTTGTAATTATTTGTTATTGCAAAAGTGACATTATAATTTAAACATAGATAAAATAAGAAAAATAAAATTTCACCACTCAGAGATATTTACTAGTAAAATTTTGATATATGACTCCAGTCTTTTTTCTCTTGATATGTACTTTATTTGCAAAAATAAGCTCATATGTATATGTCTTGTAACTGCATTTTCATGGAAAAATATCTTGTGAACATTTTCAATATCCTTAAATACCCTTCTTCAACACCATTTTCAACGGTACATAATTTTCAGTCTATTTTCTCTGGTGAATAATAAGGAGATTGAGAATGCTGGTATTGCAGGTGCCTGGCACATAATAGGAGCTCAAGAAATAGTTATTGACTAAATGAATGAAAGCTAGAACAAGCAATTTTATTTTTATTTTTTTCACTAGCTAAAGCTTAGTGCAACTCTTAATTACCACCTCAAGGTGAATTCTGAAAAATGGGTCAAAGGCTAGGTGTGTCTCTCAGGCAATTTAATAATGATAGCTATTGCCAAATTATCCTCCAGAAATGTTCTATCAAGTTACACTGCACCACACTGGTGGTCCTTTAAGTGGATTTCAGTAGCCTACTTTATACTTCAAATCTTCTCTAGAGAATTACTTTAATGAAAGGTGCTATTTATTCATGGAAACATTATCGAAAGCTTTGAAAGAATGAGTACTACGTTTACTCTCCATCTCCATTTTTGATCACCAGCTTGAGAGAGCTCAATTCATTATCAACCCGGAATTAGGATGTAGTGAGTTTCACAATTAGCATGCACACTGTTTTTACAGCATTATTGAATAATCTGCAGACAAATATATTTGGTTTCAGAAAATCAAGCCTCGTGGTGACTGTGCCACTGAGTATCAATATCTATCCATGTATCTATATATATAAAACACTCAAACATAATTAGACTGTCCAAATCAAACAACTATTGCAAAAATGCTATGTCATTCAGGGAGACAGAAGAGGAGAGTGAGAATATCCAGGTTCATTTTTGCACTTGGCCATTTGACTCATATTCATAGACAGAAAGTAGGATGCTGGATAAGGTATAATAGTTAATATCTGAGACTCTCAAGTAAGACAGACTGTGGCTTGAACCTGGTTCTGCCACTTGTTTAGTAGTATCTTGGGCTTGTTATTTAACCTCAGAGCCCCAGTTTCCCCATCTGTAATATGGGGATGATAGAAATACCTTCCTTGTAAAGATTACTATGAGGTTTAAATGAGATAATGGAACATGAGCTATATGAAATGTTTGGCACAGAGCCTGGCACATAGTACATGTAGAATAAATATCAGCTATCATTCTTATATTTTTTGTGACATAGTCTGAAAAAAAAAGTGCCGAGGCAATGAATGCTAATGATTCAATTATCTTGGCAACCTGAATGTGGTTAGTAAAAAAAAAAAAAACCCATTCACTTTACACATAATCGAAGTAAGTGAATCAAAGCTGAAATATATCTTACTTATATTATAATTTCAATTCTTTATTTTCAGGTAGCAGATGGTACACATGTTTTTTATATATGTTATATACATGTAAACTGCCATCTTTTAAATTCAGTCTTTGTGATTTGGGGCTTTGTTTGCAATTGAGATCAGAATGTTTTTCCCTTTTAATAGGTAAATGAATTAGAAGTATAAAAATAAATAATTTAAAATATGCAATTATACTAATTATAATTCTTTCAAGATATTTTTTAATCTTCAAGAAACAATACTAGAACTACATTGTTAGGAGTAATTTATGCTTTTCCTTTTTGCTTATTTTGGGATTTAATTACTTATTTAAAATTTGGAAATCACCTATCACTTGGCATTTGGATCTAAAGTGGAAAAGAAATTCACCTAAAATGAAAATTTTATACAACTAAAACAACTGAAACAAAGTACGCAGTTCATACAAAGTGAAGCTGTTATACAGATCAATGGGGCACTTCCTGTGCATTTGTAAATGAACAAAACTTGAAAGACGTTTTTAAATTACCAGAATATGAAAAAGAAACATCTCTTTTTTTGGTCTGATAACATACACTGGGGGAAAAAGGTCACAGGTGGAAATATATAGGGGAAATGTCATTAACAAAAAAATAAGTCCTCATCAGTAAAGTGAGGAGGCTGGATGTAGTGGCCTCTGAGGTTTCGTCCATCCCTTAAGGCTTTTTATTCTATCCAGTGTTGTTCAGGCTTAAACGGAACATAAAAAAAAGCAACTTGCATTAACGTGAACTTTTCCCTAAATTACACAGACTGTCAACAATAGGTTATAGAAAAGGAAGATGGAGAGGTTAGGCAGAAAAGGGCAGCTATAAAACCCCAATTTTTCTTTTCTTTTTCTTTGCTTTGTATGATTACTCTACACGCTTTAAGTATTGTTATAGCAAAGTAAAGTCACTGAAAAATAATCTTTTGCCATGAATTCTTAAAGAAATTTTTGTTCTCTTTTAAGCCTTATTTATAAAGGTTTCCAGATGCTTATCCTCATAGATTAAACACAGCATGATGCAGACACTTACAATAACACTCACCGCTATGAAGCCAAGAAAAAACTACTTTGAGATCTAACTGCCTGTCACCTAAAGAATTAGGGTCCAGGGAATTTTCTGTTGCTATTAAAGGTGTGATTCTCTGAATTCATTTGGAAACAACCTAGGTTCTCAGCAGCAACACATCTACCCTGTACTGTGTCAAAGCACATCAAATGGTTGGCATTCCAAGCCTCGAATAGGTTTTTTCCCATTATGCAAATACATAATGAAAGGATGTGGGCAAAGAATAGAATGTAAATTGGAAGCTGACTTCTGAATTTAATAGCCAGCAGTACTGGGCTAAAACAGTCATTCTAATTTCAAGAGACATTTCCAAAGTGGTTCTCAAGAGAAAAGACAGGGTATTTTTCAAATATTTGCTCAATGTGAATGGATTGGGCTTGCCAAAAATGACTTTTTATGCTGGCATGCGATCTCTTGGAGGGAAGTCAGCCTGAGTCACTGGATACATCAAAGGTAGAGTCCAGTGAATGGAATTACTGCAGGCTGTGTGAACAAGCCAGATACCTGCATTCATCTGCCCACTGCTGGGATTGCAGCCCTCCTTTTAATTACATTAAAGCAGCTGGTACCACTGGTTACTGAAGTCTTTAGATTACCTTGATTGCTCGGTCATTATCTCTAATCAGCTGCTTCTTCTCATCTTCAAACTTTTGTACAACATCCTGGAGCCGCCTTTCTGCAGCAAGCTGCTGCCGGCTGTTCTCCTCTTTCAGAGAGGAAATGGTTGTCTGAAGTTCTGCTATGATCTAAAATGAAAACAGCATGCTATAACTTCAAATTCTTCAGGGAGAGGCATCTATTTTATATGTATTTATGCTTAACAAAAGAATGGATTTGGCAAAACTCTATTCCATAAGCTAAATATTTTCAATTAACATATCACACACTATTATAATGCATGAAATTCCACACAATAAAAGACTATAATAAAACTGTGAATGGTGAACAACTGCTGAACCAAATATACTTGGAAGATGTTTCCACTATAGCATTCCACAATATTTACTCATCAGAAGAAAGAACATCTGTGATCTCAAAAATATGAAACGTGTCAGATTTTATTTTACTGAGAAATATACTTATCAGAATGAGAAAAGCTACTCTGCTTTTCATAATACTTTGAACTGTAATAACCAAAGAAAATAACAAACAAAGCTCATTCCTCAAAGTCACCTAATTCTACACAATAAATTTTGGGTACTGACTAACATTTGTGTGTTGTGTTAAATACTTTAAGTTCTTATGTCATTTACTGCTGTGAAACAAATATTACTATTGCCTATCTTTTATAAAAGAAGAAACAGAGGCATGAAAGGAGGTCAAATATTTCACATTGTTGAAAACGACATTCAACTAAGGAGATAGGCAGGATTTGAAAAACGCAGTCAGATCAATCACTACACTAATTAGCTCCTCTAACTAGCCAACTTTATTTTTCTTTAAACAAGGTTTTGGTATTAAAGAGAAGTTTATACTTCCAAATGGGTGTCTCCTTTCTGATATATAGTCACTAAAGTTTATTTTGGTTCAAATAGTGCCATTTCAGAGACTCCCGTAGTATACTCTACATTTGAGAATTGGTTCTCTCCGGGACAGTGTTCCTCCAACTTTTCAAATTAACCATCTGACGAGGAATTTTTGTATTTAATTGGCCTTCTGAGAGCATTGCCCTTTCCTTTGGTTTGGATGTATCCATTTCCTTTCAAATTCAGTAGTGATGACTTTGTAAAACCAGGAAATAGTTCTTTCTTCTAAAAAAAGAAACAACATTAGTCCTGGGGTAGAATATATTTCTGTTGGTTCTATGGGAAGGGGTCAGTTGGTGAGAAATATTGGACAAGTTAGTTATCTTTATTGAAGCTCAGTTTTCCAACTTATTTGGTGACAAAACTAGATTACAGCATTATAAGGCAATAAACAGAAACTGTTTAGAGTCAGTTTTTATATTTTGTACTTCCCATAGAAATACTAGTTGTTACTATTGACATACATAATAGCATCTTTATAATAAAATATGGAATATTTATGCTTTTAAAATTGAGCAAAATCACTGTAAAAAGCTTAAAATTTAGAATTGTAAATAATCGAGTATTAAGACAATTGTGAAATGACAAAATACACAATAGCATCCTTCTGCTATGTGTAGAGGTACTCATTTACTGAGAATGAAGTTTTCATCTATTTTCTGAATTTTGATTAAATATTGCTTCCATTGTGGTATCAATTCAATTAACTCTCATAGCTCTTCTGTGAAATAGAAAAGGTTAAGTTCTTACAGTAAATGTGGAAAACTGATGCACAGAATAATCGACTCACAGTCCCAGAGCCAGAGGAGCCAGGGATAAGAAAGAGCCAGATTTCCTTGGCCTAGCATGAAACTTAAGATTGATCTTTCATGAGAAGATGGGGCCAAATAGTAAGTAAAAAATAACTTATGATTTCAATGTTTTAAGCTAAGTAAACAACAACTCTGTGGAAGAGGTGGGTTTAATTCCATGGAGGGTGCATGTGGCTGTATGTGTTTAGTTCTGTGCAATTTTATCACGTGTAGATTCATATATCCACAACTGCCTTCATATATTTTTAAAGTACAAAGTAATTTTTTAAAAAACCCTAAGACTGAGACTAGCTTGTAACTGACCAAAGACTGAAGATAAAAATATTTTGGGATATTTCAAATGATCACAAGGGCATGAAACAGGGACATCTCTCATTTTCAGAAGATTTAGGACAAAAAAATACATCAAAAAGAAATAAATGCAGGTTTTGGAAGGGACTACAAGTGAAGTACAGGATGTTCTGAGGAGGGTATGCTTGTTTTTGTGTGGAAAATGAAATCTTACATTCTTTGGGGGAATAATGAGATTCCTTTGGGGGAAATAATGAGATTATCTTTGGAAAGCTACTTTTAAAACCTTTTATGAAGGTGATATAAGGGAGAGAATATCAAAACACTTCAGGTGAAACACCTTGGCTTGATAAACAGACAAATTGGTCGAAAGACTGATAGATAAGACGGATATAGAGAGGTAGCAAAAATAAGGATAATTTTTAAAACAAAATTTAATATTTACTTTAAAATTGAGAAATAATCATACTAATCAGATGAACATGCTTCAGGTGAGGAACAAAACTCTACTGGTTGTAGACCTACCTAGAGTATAAGAAAATAGACTATTTTCACCTGAGCACAGTCTACATAACTGGCACTCAATAAATATTTAAGTAGTAGAATTACAATCATGATAAATAAGAAAAAGCCATCATCTGGCAAATTCTATTCAGATAATTTATCCTTTTCACAGAATGATAATGTAAAAAGTTTCCAAGAAAAATGAAAGCTAATATATACAATCATATTGAATCAAAACCTTCTAGCTGTTTTTTTAAATTTTTTTTTTAGAGGTAGGGTCTTGCTCTGCAGTGCGGTGGTATGATCACAGCTCACTGTAACCTCAAACACTTAGGCTCAAGCGAGCCTCCTGATTTAGCCTCCTGAATAGCTAGGACTACAGGTGTGCGCCACCATGCCCAGCTAATTTTTCTATTTTTTTGTAGAGATGGGGGTCTCTCTTGCTATGTTGCCCAGGCTGGTCTTCAACTCCTGGCCTCAAGTGATCCTCCTGCCTCGGCCTCCCAAAGTGCTCGGATTACAGGTGTGAGTCACCACGCTCAGCACAAAACCTTCTAGTTTTGATTGAATCATAATTAAGGTCATAATTAAAAACCATAAAACAAAATGCTACCACTATTAATGTTTACACTGTATTAACTTCAAGGAAAGAAGTGGATTAGAGCATTTTCATATAGAGATTTAAAAATTAATATTTTAGGAAACAAATGTAGAACTATTTTGGGCTGATGCTGTGGAAAAAGTCAATCCACAGTCCTGCTTTATAATGTTCATTTTAAAATAATCTGGTATGTTTCTCTGAACTGACTGGCATTTTAGACCAATGTTTCTCAAATGCCAGTTGACAGACATAATACATATACATATATTTATATACACGTAAATACTTACATGTATTCAGAGGCGGGCAAATGAAATATCAGTGTAAAGTCTCACCCTATCTTTTATGAGAAGGTGGACTTTTATTATGTTATTACACCCTTTCTAAGATTTCTTTTTCTTTTTTGTTATTGCACTGTTCTCTCATTTATGAAATGATGGTTATATAATAGTTACTGGTTGGTTTTTCTTTCTCCTTCTCCTTCATGTCTTTACTTGGGAACATAGTTAGCAATCCCATGCCTCTCTAAACTTTGCAGGGAGATTTTATCAATTCTCTTCTTTTTTTTTGAGACAGAGTCTCACTCTGTTGCCCAGGCTAGGGTGCCGTGGCATCAGCCTAGCTCACAGCAACCTCCAACTCCTGGGCTGAAGCGATCCTTCTGCCTCAGCCTCCCAAGTAGCTGGTACTACAGGCATGCGCCACCATGCCCGGCTAATTTTTTCTCTATGTTTTTAGTTATCTGGCTAATTTCTTTCTATTTTTTTGTAGAGACAGGGTCTCACTCTTGCTCAGGCAGGTCTCAAACTCCTGACCTTGAGCAATCCTCCTGCCTTGCTTGGCCTCCCAGAGTGCTAGGATTACAGGCGTGAGCCACCACGCCAGGCCACGATTTTATGAATTCTTGAACACCCAAAACCATAGTATCGGAAGAAATTAATTTGTGCCCCCTTCCAGGCCTTTTTTCATTCTTCCCTCTCTCCTTTCCTTTCTCCATTGCAATTTTAGCACTGCTATTATAATAACTAAGTGTGTACTAGGCACTGTACTAAACACATTGTTGGCATTGTTTTACTTAATAGTAAAACCACCCTATGAAGTAAGCACTGCTCTCCCATTTGACAGATGAGGAAATTGAATTACAAAGAGGGCAGTTAACTTGCTCAAGGTCACAGAAGTGGTAGGGCTGGTATTCAAATCCAGGTCTGTGGACTCCAAAGCTCAGGCTTTCTTCTGAACTAACTCACATCTAATTTGCTTTAATATCAACTAATCAGGCTTCTTCATACATTCCTTTAGAGAAATTTAAATACTTTTGTTTACACTCTCATTATTTAGGCATTTTTATTGGCTATCTTACATCTCACTCTCGGTCTGCCTCCCTCATTTACCATAAAACAAAATAAGCAGAGTATTAGGGTATGCCAATTGCGGATTTTTTTTTTATGCTTTAGTTTAAATATTAACTTTTGGAGTAATAAGATTTATTTTAATTGTAATAATATTTTTCAGTGGATTAAAAAGGATATTTCTCCATGTTCTTTTCTGAAGGAAGAGTTGGAATAATGGCAATCAAGACATAATCATCATCTCTTATATAAACATATATGACTCTTTGCTCTGACAAAGACTTTTTGCTTTCCTAATGGGATATGAATTATATAATATGCACATTTTAGAAACAATTATAGAATTGAAGAAACTTCACGATAACCATCACCGGAGTCTTACCATATTAAAAATGTAAGGGTTTGGGCCAGGCTGGTAGTATCGAGGTTAAGAACTTCTACTTTGAAGTCAGATCCAGGCTGGGCCCTGGCTTAGTCATTTACTAACTTGTGTGATCTCGTCTCTCTGAGGCTCAATTTTCTTAACTGGAAAAATGGGGCCAATAATAGTTCCTAACACCAGTTATTGTGAATGAAGAGTGAATGAGTCAATATGGCTATTGCCCCATAAATGTTAGGTATTATTATTGTTTTGTTGTTATTACTGCTATTATGTAGTATTAGGTACTAGGATGATACCTAAATTCCAGTTTACTACCACACAGCACTATATACATATAAAAATACTAAGATAAGCTGATTTTAAAAATTATCAGATATGATATCCTTAAAACTAAATGGCTTAATCTAGCCATCTGCAAAATGAAGACAAGTAGTATTTATTTGTTCTAGAATTACTCACACAACTAAGGAATGCTTGCGACTCCCTAAATGACACTACTGAATATCATTATAACAACTTATGCAGAAAAAGTACTCTGAGCATCATATTTCAAGTAGAGACAAGCATTCAATTATTGGTCTTTCTTACCCTAAAACTACTATAGTTACTATAAACAGCAAGATAAGGATGTAGGAATTAATAATCCTCTTTTTCCCAAATGAAGTCAACAGTTGAGTTGCTGATTTAACCTAGAATTATTTGCCATTCTGAGTTTTGTTTCAAGTAGCTTTTAGGTGCAGCAAAATGAAATATTGCAAAAAAGCACAGATGGTATCAAACCGCTCACATCACAAATGTAGGTGTGTATCTCCTGCCCTTGCGAAACCTATTTCAGCCTGGGCTTGTTCAAGTGTACAAGCTAGTTTTACAACATCTGAGTGTGTGTGTGTGTATGCATGTGTATGTGTGTGTACTGGTTCAAATGGTTCAATGTGCCTGATTTTTCTTGATTTTTAATAAGACAAATATTAAAAGTATATACTATGTATTTTATACCCATCAAAAATATGATACTAATCCATAAAAAACTGAAAAGAATTAAGTTTAACTCTAAAGTACAAAGGCTTTTATATATAGGTTTTATATTTGTTTCGGTTTTACCTTATTTTGTTTCTTTTAATGTTGCTTACCTGTGAAGATTTGGCAAGCTTCTGAGTATATTCCTTCTCAATCTGCTTCAGCCTGCTGTTAGCCTGCAAAACACACGAACATGAACACACACACAGTGACCTGTGAGCTTGGTATCTCTTCCACATGCCTATCACCAGGCAGCTGGGATGCCTGCCAGCTGCACCGCCCTTCTTGGGCAGCCAGAAAACCACAGGGCTTGTCTTTGATCTAAAGCCAACTATTCATCACTTAAAAAGCAAAAAAAAAAAAAAAAAAAAAAAAAAAAAAAAAAAAAAAAAAAAAAGCAAAAAAAAAGATCTCTTCTGCCAATTATCAGACAAACATAAGACTTCTGTGGATAGAAAGAGAAAGGGAGAAGGAGAGACAGAAATAGGCACAACAAAAGTGTGAAGGTTCAGAAGGTAAAATAAGGGAAAGGGAGAAGAAACAAAGCAGAGGGAAAGAAAAAGAGAGGCAAGAGGGAATTGGAGGAGGAAAAGAAGAGTAAATTTAGAAGAAATTAAAAGAAAGAGTAAATTTATACTCTTTCACCTTAGTTTAAAAACAAAGGAAATAGATGCTCCTGGACAAAGGCAGATATGAGATTTTTAGATTCACTGGGCAGAGTTGAGTCCCCCACTCTGCCTACCACACAAGAGCTATTTTTTGAAGTGATAAATATACCTAACTAACTCAAACCACTTTTATGTCCTGGAACAACTAGAGTGGCCTTTCCAGAACAAGTCCACATTGCTTAGAGTTTGATTATCTCCTCTGCCACTCAAGTCCGGTTCTTTGTATGTGACCTGCTTCCCGCTCTCTGGAAGCTTTGGGGATCGTCACTTTATCCTTAGTGTTCAAAAATGTCACAGTGACATGTCCTAGACTGGGCCTTTTCCCCATCAAACATGTGGGCACCAAGGAGGCCCTTTCAATCTGAGTTTATGTCCTTCATTTCTGGGGAAGGTTTTGGTTATTACTCTTAAGACTTCCTCTCCATCACTCTGTCTGTCTGTCTCTCTCTGCAACGCTGATTGTTGTACTTCTCAGGTTTATCATCTTTCTCTTGCTGTTTCTAGTTTCCAAGTCTTTGTTTTTTTGATTATTCTTAGAGTTTTCCTCAATTCTTACTTTAAAACTTTCTGTTCCGCCATCGTATTCATAATTTCCAAGAGTTCCTTTTTCTTCTATCACCAGCATCATCACTAACCCCTTTTCACAGATAAGGAAACTGAGGCACAGAGAGGTTAAGTAAATTGCCCATATCATACAGCTAGGAAGTGACAGAGCCAGGACTCAAACCCACACGGTCTGGCTGCAGGGCGCGGGTGCTGCATCAGCTAGCGCACCTCTCGCAATGCTTGCGGCATCCTCCTGCTTTCTCCTGAGGCTAGTAATCTCATGTCACTATCTGTCTGTGTCTACCTAGCAGCTATCTGTCACTGATCTCTCTATATGTCCATAACTATCTATCCACATAGAGCTCTAATTTTTTTCTGCTCACTAGAGTGTGTTTTTCTGAGTTCCCTTTATTTATTTACTTTTGCCAGTCTGCTTTGGTCTTTGTCTTTCAGTTTGGACACTTTCCTCAAATGTTTGGTGATCTTTGGAATCCTTTCTTACGGAAAGTGAGGGCTCTAAAGCTGAGCAGCAGCAGCTTGGGTGTTTACGGGTTTGTGGGTGGGTAGATGTCCCCTCAGGGTTTAGAGAGAGGCCTGCACTCTCCTGTGCCAGGATCTGACCGGACTTTGCTCTGGGACCAGTCTACCCAGAGCTGCCTCCTCCAGTTTACTGCCAGGCAGCACGGATCTGGCTGCCGAGGTTTCAGAAGGGCACCTCAGAGTTCAGGAGGGTGACTTTCACATAGGCCTATTTCATATTTGCCCTTGACTGTACCTGAGTCCCCTCTCTCATCCCGTATCTCCAGACAGCAAACTAGGGGTGGGGGAGGGGGCAGTCTTGGGGTAAAATCTGGGTCATCTGACTGCTCCTCCTGCAGACTTCCAACCAGCCCTCCTGTTCCTGGCTCCACCCCATGCCCTGTCCCTCTGATTCCTGAGCCTTTCCAAAGTTCTGCTACAGGAAAGATCTTGCTGCTTCTAATTGGCGTCGTCCAAGCCTCCTTTCCCCCAGAAACTGTTTGGTTTTTGGTACTTTCAGTTCTGCTAAGTCCATTACAGGTCCAGCCCCTTCTCAGGCTCTCAAATGCTGTTGATTTCTTACATGTTTTGTTGTCTCCCCTCTTGTTCTCTCCGCAAAAATTATAATATAAAAATATTGATGCCTGCGTCCCATCCCCAGAGGTTCTGATTTAATTCATCTGGGGTACGGCCTAGGTACTAGGATTTTAAAAATTTATGCTCTATTTTGAATATTCAGCCAAGGATAAAAACCACTGATTCGTGCCTTTTTCAATTTCATTACTTCATTTTGATGGGACTTCCACAGGAGTAAAGACAGACAGGTGAGTTCTGTCCATTATGTTTAATTGGCAGCAAATGATTTCTTTATTTTTATATCACAAATGGGATTAGAAAGCAATTCTGTGCTTTCAACCCACTCTGGACATAACTCTTTCGTAGCACTAAGGCTGAACTGGTAATTGCTGGTTAGCCTGTCTCTCTCTCCCAGATTGTGAAATTCCAGAAGGCAGGTCCTGGCCCCTAATATAGTGCTTGGGGCATCAGTGTTCACTTAATGAATGAATAGATACCATGTAAACCCTTTCCTTTTCTGTTACCTCAGTCCATACCTCCTTTCATAAGCATATGTTTTATGGACTTAAGTTCAAAAGCAATTCTTTAGAGTTTATTCCATAAATCTCTGTGTATTTATAATCCCACTGAGTACAGAAATAGTTTTGTTTTTCCCAGAATAGAGAGGGCATGTGAGTATTGCTATTTTTCTAAGCCATCAGTCTGTATTCCAGCTCTATAATTAATAAAGCCACTCTCCATTATAGAATTAGGGCCACTCTGAACCTCTTGAGGTTTATTTGTTTCACATTCTGTCATCATTATTTATCACAAAATGCTTGATAAAGCATTTGTTACTTTTTAAATAAACATTTGTAGAGCTCATACCATGTGCCAGGCACACATTATAAGTGCTTTAAAAATATTTACCCACTAGAAAATCTAAAAATTAATTATAGTGTCATAAAGATTAAGATAACTTTTCCCTAAAAAAGGTAGAGTCAGAGACGCTGGTTAATGCAGGAAAGCCTGTGTCTTGGTTACAGTTACTCTTCATGAGCTTGTGGCTGGCAGGCCCCAAAATCTTACAAACCCATTTAAGTTCCCTTATGACTAAACATCCAACTCATTCATCCATTCTAGGCAGCCAGGACTATAGCAGTTAACAAAACAGACAAGAATCTCTCTCTATTTTTATGGAGCTTCTGTCCCAGAGAGTAAGCAAAATAACTTTTAAAAGTTCTATTTTAGATGGTGCAAATGACATGGAGAAAGACAAAGCAGGAAAGGAAAATGGAAAGTGATAAAAAATAGGAGGTATTTTATAATTTTAAAAATATGGAAGTTAGGGAAGGCCTCCCTGAAAGGGTGATGTATGAACAAAAACCTGCAGGAGATGAGGGAACCATGCTGAACTCTAGGGAAAGAGCAATCCAGGCAGCAGAAAGAGCCAGTGCAAAGGCCCTGAGGTATGCATAGCATGTGGAAGACACAGTGAGAGGCCAGTGTGGTTGGATCAGCGGGCAAGATCTCCCTCGGAAAAGACAAGGGCTATGATAGAACAAGGGCCCAATCCTGCACAGTATTGCACGTGACTATAACGAATCTGGCTTTAATATGAGTGAAATGGAGAGCCACTGAAGGGTTTTCAGTATAGAAGAAATATATAATTTGACTTATATATATTAATATTAATATTAATAAATATTAATAAATCACTCCAGCTTTTGTTTCGGGGCAAGAATGAAGCAGAGAAGCCAGTTGGGAGGCTACCGCCAATAATCCAGGATGGCAACAGAGGAGGTGGTGAGAAGTGATCAGATTCTGAGAAAAATTTGAAAGTAGAACAAATTTCACATACTGTGTGATAGAAGAAATGAGTCAAGGATGACCTCAAGATTTTTGTCCTAAGTAACTAGAAGAATAAGGGTGTCATTACCTGACATGGGAAAAACTATGGGCAGATAGGTTTTGGAAGGAAGATCAAGAGATCAGTTTTGGACCTATTAAGCTTGGAGATGCCTATTAGACATCCAGTGTTGAGGTGAATATTTGGGTATTTAAGTCTTGAGTTTGTGGTTTGAGGTCTAGGTTAAAAGGACAAATTCAGAAGTTACGCTTGATCTCAAGACGTCGAGTGTATATAAAAAAGAAGAGGCCTAAAGATATTCAGCCCTGGGTCTGCAAATGTTAGGAGGTTGCAGAAATGAAAAAATAAGCAGACAGAAGCAAAAGCCCGAGAGATAAGAAATCAGGATAATATGGAATCCTGAGCCAAGTGGAGAAGTGGTCCAAGGACTAGTAAGCTGTGTAAAATGCTACAGAGAGGTCATATAAAGTGAGGACTGAGAATTGATCACATAGGTTTGGCAACATGGAGGTCATTGGTGATATGGATAAAAGAAATTTTGTTGTAGTGTGAGGGATGAAAGCTGGATTAGAGGAGGTTTAAGGGATAAGGAGAGAAGAGGCAATAGGGTAGAATACAGACAATTGGTTCAGAATTTTGTTACAAAGGGAAGGAGAGAAATGGGTGGAAGCTGCAGCAGGTAGAAGTGGGCAAATGGAGGGCTGATTTGTTTTGTTTTGATTTTTGGTAAAATGGGAAAACTAACAGCATGTTTGTAGGCTGAAGAGAAAGACCTATCAGTTGAGAAGAAAAATCAGATGATGCCAGCTGGAAAGGGTGTGGCAGGTCTGCTTCTGAGTAGATGAAATGATAGAGCCACCATGCAGCTTCTTCAGCTATGATCAACGATAGTGATGATTGTGAGTGCCTCAGTGGCCTACACTGTAAGGGTCCGGGGCAGCAGTGACAGCAGCATGTGTTATTAAGAGTTCCCAGTAGCAAGGGTTTTGGGGGTCCTCCTATTCATCTGTTCCCCACAATGGGGAGTCTTAGTCAAGTGGATCCCTCTTGCTGTAGGCTCTAACATGGCCCACAAGCAGCCACAGTGGTGCTGGGCTTTTGTGAGTTTTGCCTCCAAGATCTTGGCTATATTCCCATAGTGAATATTATAAATGTTTTGAAATATTTTTCTCATATTACAGGTCTCTTGAAATTACCCAGTCAGAGGAAAAAACAATGAAAAAGAGTGAAGACAGCCTACAGGACTTATGGAACACTATTAAGCAAACAAACATTTGCATTTTGAGACAGAAATTATTTTATAGGATAGAAAACTTATTTACTAAAATAATTGCTGAAAATTTCTAAGTCTTGTGAGAGAGATGGACATACAGATCCATAAAGATCAAAGGTTTCCAAACAGATTCAACCCAAAGAGGTCCTCTCTGAGATACATTATAATCAAATTGTCGAAAGTCAAAGACAGAGAAAAATTTAAAAGTAGCAAGAGAAATGTCAAGTCACATATAAGGGAATCTCCATTAGACTATCAGTGGATTTCTCAGTAGAAACCTTACAGGTCAGGAAAGAATGAAATGATATATTCAAAGTGCCGAAAGAAATGGCCAGTGAAGAACACTATACCCAGCAAAGCTGTCCTTCAAAAATGAAGGAGAAATAAAGTCATTCCCAGATACGTCAAACTTAAGAAAATTCATTACCACCGTATCTGTCTTATAAGAAATGCTTCAGGGAGTTCTTCGAGTGTAAATGAAAGGACGCTATTTACTAACATGAAAATATACGAAAGGATGAAATTCACTAGTAAAGATAAATATATAGTCAAATCCAGAATACTCCAATACTGTTATGGTGCTCTGTAAGTCATATATCTATCTAGTAGAAGGTTAAAAGTCAAAATAGTCAAAAATAACCATAGCTACAATAAGCTGTTAAGGAATACATAATATACAAAGGTATAAATTGTGACACCAAAAATATAAATTATGAGTGGGGAGTAAAAGTTTAGAGTTTTTGTATGTGACTGAAATTAAATTGCTATTAGTGTAAAATAGTCTATTATAACTATAAGAGGTTTTATGTAAGTGCCCTAACCACAAAGCAAAATACTATAGCAAATACACAAACAATAAAGGGAAAGGAATAAAACTTAGCACTATAGATAATCACCAAATCACAAAGGTATACAACAAGAGAGGAAGAAAGGAATAAAGGATCTATAAAACAACCATAAAACATTAAAAAAATGGCTGTAGCAAGTCCTTACATGTCAATAATTACTTTGAATATAAATGGATTAAATTCTCCAATCAAAAGACATAGCATGGCTTAATGAATTAAAAAAAAAAAACACCAAGATTCAACTCTATGTTGCCTACAAGAGATTCAAGTTAGTCTTAAGGACACACACAGGCTGAAAGTGAAAGGATGGAAGAAGATATTCCATGCAAATAGTAAACAAAGGAGAACAGGGGTGGCTATACTTATAAAATAGACCTCAAGTAAAAAACGACCATAAGTGACGAGGAAGGTCACTATTTAATGAAAAAGAGAATAATCAAGAGTACATAACAAGTAAATATGTAAATATATTTGAACCCAACACTGGAGCACACAAATATGTAAAGAGAGTATTAGTGGATATGAAGGGAAAATAGATAGCAATACAATAATAGTGGGGGACTTCAATATCCCACTATCAAAAATGGACAGATCAGCAAGACAGAAAATTAATCCAACAAAATAGACCTAACAGATATATATAGAACTTTCCATCCAACAGTAGCAAAATACACATTCTCCTCTGTACACATGGAACATTCTAGATCAACAATTATAAAAACTAACAATGAAGAGGTATATTTAATAAGCCAGTAGTAGAAATAAAATGGAATATTACAAAGTACTTAATTAATCCAATAAAAGGTAGGAAAAGGGAAAAAAGAAGAGACAAATAGAAAACTAATAGCAAAATGGTAGATTAAAACCTAACAATATCAATAACTATGTTAAATATAAATGGTCTAAAAATTCCAACTAATTGACAAAAATTTTTAGACTGGATCCTGAAATAATGTATAACTACATAGTGTTTTCAAGATAAACATATAAAAACATTTTTTGAAAATGTTAAAATTGAAAGGATAAAAAAAGATGTACCGTGCCAACTACAATCATAGGAAAAGTGGAGTGAATATATTAATATCAAACAAAGTAGATTTCAGAACTAAGAAGCTAGGTAGAGATGAAATTTAATTCATAAAAATGATATAATGACAAATATATATGCACTTAATTTTAAGATATTCAAAATACATGAAGTGAAAGCTGACAGAAATGAAAGAAAAAATAGCCAAATTCACAAATTATAATTGAGGATAATTCCATGCTCCTTTCTTAGTAACTGATAGAACTAGTAGGTTAAACATTAGTGAGGATATAGATGATTTCAAAATTGCTATCGACCAACTTGACTATTAATCAAGATAGACCATATTCTGGGCCATGAAACAAATTTCAATGAATTTAAAATGGATTGATTTCATACACAGTACATACTCTGACTACAATGAAATTAAATTAGAAATCTATAACAGAAATGTATCTGATATTCTCCAAATATTTGGCAAATAAAAGATACACATAGTAATCTGAGTCAAGGAAAAAAATCATAAAAGAAATTAGAAAATACTTTGAAATGAATGAAAATTAAAGTATATATTTGTAGAATGTAGCTAAGTCAGTACTTAGAAGAAATTTTTAGCTTTGAATTCTTCTAACAGCAAAGAAGGAAGTTCTAATATAAGTGGTATAAACTTCCAAATGAAAAAGCTTACAAAAGAGTAGCGTATTAAAGACAAAGTAAATAAAAGAAAGAAAATAATAAATAAATACAAGAGCAGAAATCAATGAAATAGAAAACAGAAAAATAACAGAGAAAAATGCTGGTTCTTCAAGAAAAACAATAAAATTGATAAATTTCTAGATAGATTAATCAGAAAAAGAAGACACAAATTACCAATATCAGTAATGAGAGTGAGAGAGAGGATATATCAGACTCTATAGACATTAACAGGGTAATAAGAAAACATTACAAACATCATATTTATAAACGTTTGGTAATTTATATAAGATGGATAAATCTCATAAATGATACAAATTACCAAAAGTGACTCAAGAAATAGAAAACCCAAAGAGCCTTATACCTATTACATACAAATATATCCCTATATCCAGGCTCAGGTGGTTTCACTAGTGAATTTTATCAGCAGAAAACAGAGTGGCAGAAATTATATCACAGTAACTGGTTACAGGAGCAACGCTCCTCCACCAAAGCATGGATTCTACTGCTCTTACCACCATCAACGGCCTTGCATCACTGGATTTCCCCAGGCCCCCTTCCTTTCACAGCACCAGTATTTTCCCCTACATTGACACATTTCCATGTGATTGTAAAAAGGCCAGTTTTTCTCCTACCTACACACATAATCCCCCACACACGGCCTTTTCTGAAATCCTGAAAGATGCCTGTGCATCATGTTAGTTTCACAAACATTTACCTTGAGTACCTCCTCAGTGTTAGGCACTGTATGTTTAGAGACGTAAAAGATTTAATTCAGTTGGGGAGGAGATAGATGAGTGAATAAATAAAATACTTCAAAATAAGTATCATGAAAGAGATATGCACAGGGTGTTATTAAGGAAAAAATATGAGATACCTTACATCAGAGAAGGCTTCTGTAAGGAGGTGAACATTAAAGGATAATGATGATAATGATAATGATGATGATGATGATGATGATGATGATGATGATGATGATGATTGCAACAACAACAAAACAACTATTATTTATTTCTCTCCTTCTCTATTGACACATATTGCTTAAATGCTTTACACATACTAACAGATCTAAACCTCTCAAATACTGTGAGGTAGGCACTATTATTACTCTCACTGAAACTGAGAGAGAAGTTAAGAAACTTGTCTGAGGTTACACAGCTAGGAATAGACAGGAGTCAACCAATTGAACAAAAGAGGAGAAAGTCTCAGATGACAGGAGGGACCTCTGCAAGGGTCCAAAAGCTTGAAGAAGCACGGTTGGTAGATTTGAGGCCCTGGGCTTTCTTTCCTTCCTTCACAGGCACACTTCTGGAAAGGTAATCTCTACCCTGTGCCTTCACTTTCATTTCCTTATTAGTTCAAAAAATATTCACGGAGCTCCTGGGTGACTCCCCATTCTTTACTTAGTGACCTGAAATTTGACCCTGTCCCCTCTATTCAACTTGCCAACAACCTTTTTACTGCTGTAATGAGGTCATTTTTATAACATTCATTTACTTCTTATTCTATAAGTAAATTCGGATTGTGATGATGGTTGTAAATTTGTTTTTAAAAAGCATTGAACTGTACACTTAAAACATGAATTTTTTTGGTATGTAATTTACACTTCAATAAAGCTGTTTTTTAAAGAAGTAAATATAGGCTGGGCACGGTGGCTCATGCCTGTAATCCTAGCACTCTGGGAGGCTGAGGTGGGCGGATTGTTTGAGCTCAGGAGTTCGAGACCAGCCTGAGCAAGAGCGAGACCCCGTCTCTACTAAAAAAAAACATAAAGAAATTATCTGGATAACTAAAAATATATAGAAAAAATTAGCCGCGCATGGTGGCTCATGCCTGTAGTCCCAGCTACTCGGGAGGCTGAGGCAGTAGGATTGCTTGAGCCCAGGAGTTTGAGGTTGCTGTGAGCTAGGCTGACGCCATGGCACTCACTCTAGCCAGGGCAACAGAGTGAGACTCTGCCTCGAAAAAAAAAAAAAAAAAAGTAAATATATGCTCATTGCAAAAAAACTAAGAAATAAAAAGAAATATATTTGGTGAATATCTCCTGTAATATATCACTCAGTGATTAGTGATTTTTCTATATACCATACTTTCGCAGGCAGCTGGATATTTCTGAAGTCTTAAACCTGGTACTTTTTTTGAATCAGCCCTCCCCACTTGGCACTCTACAACACCTTCCCTGTCTCACAGAAAAGGACGACATGGTAGAAGTACAGAGAAAATAAAAGAGTCAATTTTTGGCTTTTAACAATAACCTGAGTGACTAGATTGGGGCATACAAGCACATCAGAGTTGGTTTTTCCCTACCCGCTTCCCCCACTCCCACTCCCTCTCCACCCCCAGATGAGAAAAGAGTCCTCGAGTGGGGGTGGGCAGGGAATGGGGCAGAGTGAAATGGTGAAAGGAAATACCTATCTGTGAGTTTGTTCCCGAGAAAAGGCCCTCTTTTTTGCCCTGCCTTCTTGGCTAAGTCTGGGAGAGGGGGAAGCATAGAAGCCCCACAGAGCGGTTCCTCTGAGAGCAGGACGGACCAGGCTGTGGGCCCTAGAGCTTGGGGCCACACTGGCACACTGCAGGGGAGATGCAGGCGTGGCGGTGCATGTGTGTGTCTATGCAGGCCAGCAAGACTGCTGCACCTTTTCCTGTGAGCTCACCCCTCTCCCTGACCATAGACAGGAAGAAGAAGAAATTTCCTGGGTGTCTGAGAGCAGCATGGGCATAGCAAAGAAATATCCAGCTTCATCCCAGGTCTGAAGGGTTTTCAAAGAGCTTCCTCGAGGGATGATGGAGATGTGACCTGTATCGGCAACCAAAGATCAGCGGGGACAACAGATGTTGCTGTGGATGCCTAAGTGTGTAGGCGATACGGGCATCAGAGGCCCCACCTTGTCCACCATGCCAGGCAGGACAAAGCCGCCGGGGCTCACATGCCATCCTGGGCAGGTGGGGAGTGGCTGAGGTCTGAGGTAATGGAGGATAAGCACCAAGTTTCTGCTACACAGCCACATGGGGACTGCGATCACAGTGAAGCATGCACATCTGAGTTTATGGCCAGAGATTTGTACCTTTGCAGGTATATCACTTAAGCTGCTTCCATGCCCAGTACCCTTGATCTGGTGAGTGGGCGGGAACATGAGACTAAGTCTCTGGGCCTTATGAGGTAAAGACCCCTCCTCCCAAGCTTGGAAATTAACATTTGACCATTAACATTTGGCCAACCGCAGGGTACAGGAACCTGAAGCAACAGCAAGTCCACTTAGGCCTAAGGAGAGACAGTGAGACGACTGGGCTGACCCTGGACAGGCTCCAGCCCTGTCATCATTGTGGAGCCTGGATGAGGAAGCAGAAGCAGACAGAGCCATGCAGGAGTGGCACACAGGGACTCTGCTGCCCAGCAAGCACAGCCCAGGCAACGCACCCACTCAGGTCAGTGTGCCTCCACACGAGGAGCAAGGGGGCTGAGAGGAGAGATGGGCAGGAAAGCAAAAGCATTTTTATCATTTCCCCATATAATTAAAATTATTTCAAAACCTAATTTTCAAAAGCTTAGCATTTCATCATATGGCTTGAGAATTTTAAAAAATGTTCTTACAAATTCAGGAAAAGAATGATTGTTCTGTAGCCACAGTAACAAGTTGCCATCAGAACTGGTTTTAAACCTGTTCAATTAATCAATGACAACTCGCTTTAGTGAGCACACTTTTGCAATCAACCAAGAGGTGTGAGCTCCTCACTTCTGAAAGGTAGCTAATCGGAGACGGACTCGCTCCAACCAGCAAACCTCTGAGGGCCAATCAATCAGCAACAGTCCCACACAGGTCACCACGCTTCTGCTTGGCGATGGCAAGCCATGCCTTTGAAAGTTCTCCCACCCCCACCTGTACTCCACCACAAAGCCCTACACGAGATCAACAGTGTGCTCTGCTCAGAAAGACTGTGCCTGACGGGCACGGTTGCCCTTTATACAGTAAGCAATCAATTCAGCTTTCTCTTTTTTATTTGAGATACTGACAGGATACAGCATGACTTATTGAACCATTCCTCTATTGCTGGATATTTAGATTATTTCCAATACTTTATCATTATAAATAAAACTGTGGTATATAACCGTATAGAAGAACGTTTCATTGCACCACTGACTATATTTTTAAGATAAATTCCAAACACAGAATTGGCTAAGCTGCCTATTACACTACATACTTGTAAGAATTATTTTAACACAATCTTTGCCAACATAAGAAGAATTTACATTTCTTTATTTGTGAGAATGAATATGCTAGTTGTTTCCATAATACCTATTCTCTCCTTCTCCACAGGAATAAATTTTTGGTTGGGTACCTGCTGTGCAGTATAAAGACTACGTTTTTCCAGCCTCCTCTGCAGATGAGTGGGCCATGAGACCAAGTCCTACACATGTAGGTGACACATAAGTGGAGGCATTGTGTGGAAGCTTTTGGGAACTTCCTTCAGAGGCAGTACGTATGTGAACTTTAATTCTTCTTTGTCAACTTTCCATCCTTCACCCTGATGCCTAGGCCTTTGATGCTACCTTGGACCACAAAGATGAGTGCTACACCAGTGTGATGGCACAGTGGCAAGCTAGATAATAACCTGGCTGGCCAAGCTCATATTTTCTGTGTGAGAGAAATAAACTATCTTGTTTAAGCCACTGTTTTGGGGGTTTTCCATGTGACTCACTGAGATTCTAATCCTAACAAATAAACCTCTGTTTACAGGCCACATTTCTCAACTCTCTGTTCTGAGTATCCATCTGCCTACTGGCCACTTCCATCTAAGCTGTCACCCTAATGACATTAATATTCACCATGTCTACAGTTCTACATACTTGGAGGGTAGGCACTGTGCTATAGTCACTTATCATCCCTCCATCCCCCCCCCCACACCAAGGTCAGTGTCAAGTGCCTTTTAAATAGTAGGTGCTCAATAAGTGTTTGGTGGTTGAAGTTCTCCTCCCCTTCATGAAGATTCTTAATCTGGAGCCATGGATAGCCTCTAAGAGTCCATGAAACTACCCCCATCCCCCAAAAAAATTTTATGCAAAGTTTTAGGTATACTGTATTGTTTCTGGAATAGAATCCAGATATTTCAACATATTTTCAAAGGACTAAAGGACTCAAAGAAGTTTGAGTGGCATTGTCCCTATGGCACAATGGAACCACAATTCTGCCTCTCCCGTGGATTTAAAACCATTACTCTTTCTTCAGTTGATTGGTCCATAACATTTCCGCTACTTTACTCAATTCATTTCTTTCTCAATCTCATGTTGACAATATTCTCCTGACTTGTCTCCCTGCCTTCATATTTAGCCAATGTCTACTCTTCCCTGGATCACTGTTGGTAACTGTCCTGCTGAAGAATCTTGCTTACCAAGTCCACACTCCCTGGCCTGGTACTAAAGGTCATCAGTGACATGGAGCCCACATCTCTTTTCTGCTTCAAAAAATCCTCAAACACTGCCTTTACCCTGCTAGGCCATAAATTCCTCAAAGACAGGAGTCTTTGTCTATTCTGTTCACAGATATATCCCAAGGCCAACACAGAACACAAGCAATAACTGTTGAATGAATAAATATTTTCTAATATGCATTAATGAAATTTTCCAGACTACTTTTTGCTTTGCAGTTTCTGTCCCTCTGCCATAATGTTTTTCTCTAATCCTACCAATGTGCCATGACCACTTCAAATACTAACATTGTTTTCTTTGCTCATATCCTTTAGAAGTGATTTATTTTTTGTCCTTCAGTATTTAGAGTCTTGGTAATACACATGGGTGTTCTACAGTCTTTCAAAAATGTGTCTTATCTTTCCTAATAGGTTATGAACAGAGCTCATGGCTTTGGCATCATTGCTTTGCCTTTCGTATCGGCTTGGAAATTATTTAGTGAATCAATGAAAAACAAGTATATATGGGCTGAATTGGTAAGATTTTTTTATAGCTTTTGGAGAAAAGCTTTCTATTTCTTCACTTCCACTTTGCATATTAAACGTAAGGTAGAGGGGAGAGGTAGAAGTGGAAAGGTTTATGAATACATAGAAAATATGATTTACCATACTTCACTATATCTTCTATGAGAAGAAAGAGAATTTGGGGTGAAATGGAAATTGGGCATAAATGTTTATGAAAGAGGGCATCTAAACTATTTTTCATCTTGGTAAATATAATTTGTATTATATGCCGTGAATATCTTCAGACGTTTTAACGTAATTCAAACATTTAAAGAAAGTTGATTAGACAAAAATAACTCTTTAAAGATAATTTAGTATCAATTCAAAGAAAATATTACCTTTCTCACATTGCAGTTATAATGATAACTCTTCCCAAACATTGGACTAAACAATAAAATTTTACTTAGTTTAAAACACAAAAGCTAAGTTAGAGATTATATGTATAATTGTACCTTGCCATTTATACTTGCTCAAACAGAATGTCAAATAGTTTCAAGGAACTATCTTTACTTTCACTTCCATTTCCTTTAACTTTCAAAATGGATTCAAAATTATTGGAATAAATTTTCTATCTGTTGTTCATTTAATGAAATATTCATAGTGCTTTGCATTTATTAGGCACTTAATGTTTACTGAACTGAATGTTGAAAAAAGGTTAATCCATCCTCGACTTGATCATGCTAATTTGTTTATGATATTCTCCAAGGTCAACTAATTCATTGAAGATTAGCAGGCAGATTCTCATTTACAAGACTTCTGATGATCACATTTCTAATTTCAAAGCTCATTCCTGAAAAAAGTAATCGGGACAAGAGAGTGGCAGGAAGTAAGGGAACATTTGTTGAATACCTACTATGTGTCAGGTGAGGACATAGATATTAAAAACATATAGTTCCTGATGTTGCATCCTAAGACCTTTGAATCTTACTTTGAGTCAAGAATAAGTTCTTAGTTTGCTACAGTCATTACAATAAAGGGTACTTTAATTAATTCTTTCCCATCACTACATAAAAAATCCCAAATTGAGAAAATGGCAAACTAATCTAAATAGCAAAAACATCTGCAAATGTCACTGTTCCACATTTAATGACTCTTCAGTTTTAATTTATTTCTAGAAAATTAACTAAATCATTTTAGATAGTTGCTTTACCCAAAACCAGAGGCTAATAATTACGGACTGGTTTTTGTCCCTGCCTATTCATTTTGCAAAAATCCAACGGAAAAGCCACAAAATTTATTGAAGAAGGAAGAAACTAGATATTAATAGTTTTTGAAGAGGGTTGTGATATATCATTATCAATATCACTATTTGCTAAGTGATAATCAGTAAATACTGATGAATCCATTCTAAGAAGAAGTGAATAGTCCTGAATTTGGCCCTATTTCTGAATATGCTGATTAGCACTGGATACATTCTCTGTCCACACAGAGTTAATAACTCTGTTCAGTACTGTGTACTAAAATAATACATATTAAATGGCAGTTAATGTAAAGAATAACATGGGAGAGTTGATTTTCTTCCCTCACTGTAATTCAGAAGGACTAATTTTCTTACCATTGCAACATATATTTACATGGCTAACACCCATAAATGATCACATAAGATTTACATGCATTTCCCCACCCCATGCACTGAATAAGAAAGCAAACTGTGAAACAAGCTTATGGAAATAGTTAAAGAATTAAGATCTAATCATATTTCAAAGCTCACCCTCAGAGAAGCTCTCTGAAGCAAAGGCTACAGAAACTGAAACTCATTTATTCCTTGGGCAGAAATACAAACTTTAAGAGAATGAGGGAGAAAAAAAAACTTTACTTTGCTCTAGGGAAGAAGCAACTATTCTCTGATGTGCAAAAAAGAATTTATCATCAAAGACCCAATGTAAATGGGGTCAATTAATTTTTTTAAGAATCTCTACCTTCTGTAATATTTTTATAAGTCTGTGACACTTATGCTTTATACCAAAATCTAATGTACGATTTGACAAATGTCAAAGTAAAATGACTACTATATTTAACAAATTTTAACATATATAATATACACTTTAAATATGCTTAATATAATTTACATATGAGTGGCATATTCTGTGGCATAGTACTTTTAGGAAGATGATAGAAGATCTACCACAAGTTTAGACTTCAGAGATCAAAAAATGGTGATAATGTTCAATGATCAAATGACATTATTTGGTCAAGTAATAAATTATTTTAATTATAAGCTTTGAATCAAGGAGTTAGAAGCCTCAATTTGGCATGCTCATAAATTCCATTAATACTTTATTTATTGTTTTGGAAAATTTTCTACTTTTTGGCTCATTTATATAAGAAAAAAGAATGTAATGCATATTAATTAGAAATTTTATGAAATAATATATTTACAAGAAGCTGCTACATTAGATTTAAAGGCAGTTCAATATGAAACAGTGATCTCAATATTTAATAAAAGCTCTATTTCCTATACTGGATTATTTGGAGTTTGGAATAGGTGCTGAGAGGACATTCTTGAGTTAGCTGTTCTTAATTTAGTCATTAGCTGTTCCTAATTTAAAATGACCTAGAGCTTACCTAGTTTTCCAGGATCATCTATATTGAATCCGAATTACTATACCATTTCATTTAAAAATAATATTTGAAACATTTGAAAGCAATGAGTATGATGCGCATACAGAACATGCCCTATCCCCCATTTAGTCTACAAAACAAGGTGTCCAGTTGGTTTTGTTGCTGTGTGGCTGAATTTCCTATCACTTGGATCCTCAGATCTGCTCCAATCATCTTTTTCATTAACTCAAGTTGCTTTGATTGACTATTCCAACAACTGTTGCCAGGTGGTAAGCAATAGAGCATGGTGGTTAAAAGCACAAGCTTTGAAGTTAAATCAACCTGGGTGGTGTGACCATGGGCAAATCATTTAACTTTCCTGGGCATTATTTTATAATGTGCAGATAAAGTGGACAATAAAGACTAAATGGGACTGAGGTTTAGCAGTGTAGGAATGGTAGAAGTTCAAGATGGCAACAGATCAGAGAGTAGTGAGTCAGCACTGGAATAAAGACAAAGACCAGGCTCTTTATGCGTGAGGCAACAGCAAAAATAAAAGGCTAGGCAAGAGTGATCAAAAGGAGAATTTGATAGACTGAGATCTTGGAGGGGAAGTAGCTGAGTCATGTTAGGTCTAAAGCATGGTTGTATTTTTGCATGATCTAAAGTGGATAGAAGTTACTTTGCTATTGCTGAGCTTACAGAACTGCTCGGTCAGGCAGTTAGAAAAGTCCGCTAGCAAGATCAGTCTTTTACAGTCAATTCTAGTTACTTTTTCTTGTTCATCCTTCCACTTTGAGCCCAAAAGAATTACTTGCCTCACCTTCTTTATTGGGGAAGTAATTTTCTTCCTGACATGTCCCCAAGACTGCTCTGCTGCTTTTGATAATGCTAATCATTTTTACTTGGAAATGTTTAAAGTATGTAATAATTGATACATACAAATGAACAGAACATTTTGAATGTTTATGAAACATGACAAAGAACCCTCCTGAACTGACCAGACAACTTAATATCTAGCATTACAAATGCCAGTGCATTTACCAGTATGCTTCCTCCCAACACCAGCTCAATCTCCTGACCCATCCTAAGAATTAATCACTGTATTGAATTTTATTTATTGTCTTGCTTAAAAAATTAAGATAGGGCTAGGTATTTCTAACATATTATTTTACTAATTTTGAACTGTTTTACAACCATAATCGTGCTCTATGTAGTTTCTTGCAACTTGCTGTTTTTCACACATTATTTTTAAGATTCATTCATAATGTTTACTTTGAAGCTGTATTTCCTTTATTTTCAGTGCTTTAGAACATCCAATTGTGTGTGAGTAGATAAAAATAATTAATTCTTTCGTAAATAGGCACTTGGACTCCTCAAGTTTTTCCCTCCATGAGCCATGCTGCTATAAACATTCCTATACATGCCTTCTGGTGCATATTTGTGAGTTTCTAGGGCATATGTGAAGGTGCTGAATTGATGGTTCATAAATCAAACGGTCAGCTTTACAGGATAATGCCTAATCGTTTTCCAGAGCAACACTTAATATTCTCACCACAGTATATAAGAGTTCTTTTTGTTCCACACTTTCAACCATACTTAGCATTGTCAGACTTTATATTTTTAATTACAGCTTTAGTAAGATATAATTCACATACGAAGTTCACAGTTTTAAATGGTACAATTTAGTGGTTTCTAGTATATTCATAGAGCTGTACATCTATCACCGTTATCAAATTCTAGAACATTTTCATCACCTTAAACAAAAACCTTGCCACATCCTGTGCCAAAACAAGACTTGCCCCATTGGATTGAATAAAGATTTTATTACGCACTCACAATCACCATTACAAGCATTTAGGAATATTTTCTGCATTGCGTGCTGTTCACCAAAAGGAAGGATACTTTGGATTATATAAAGGAAACGGTGCAATGGTGATGTGATGATCTTTCCCTATGGTGCAATCCAGTTTATGGCATTTGAACATTATAAAATGTTAATTACTACAAAGCCACACGTTTCAGGTCATCTGCACAGATTAATGGCTGGATCTATGGCAGCAGCCATGGAGGGCAAGTGGTGTTGAAATCGCCAAGTGGCATTGAACTCATGAAAGGTGTTTTCCCCAGCTTGTTGAGAACTGAATATTTTTCCTTTCAAAAAGTGGTCAACAGCCTGGAAAAACTAGTAGTCAGTTGGTGCAGGGTCTGGTGAATATAGTGGATAACAGAGAGTTTCCAAGTCCAGCCTCTGTAGTTTGAGAGCATTGTTTGTGCAATATGTGGTCAAGGTTGTCTTGCAGGAGGATTGGTCTGTCTCTATTGACTGATCTCGGCTGCTTAATCAAAAAAGCATCCTCATCAATTCATCTAATTGGTTGCAGTAGACATCTGGTGTAACCAATAGACCAGGTTTCATGAAGTTGTATTGGATAATGTCAGCACTGGACCACCAAACAGACACTATTGGCTTTATTTGGATGAATATTTGGTTTTAGACTGTGTTTTGGCACTTCATCTTTATCCATTGTGCCGAATGCTTATGATTGTCAAAAAGAATCCATTTTTCATCACACATAACAATACAGTGTAGCAACAGTAGCCTTTATGTTGTGACAGCAAAGAAAGGCAAGCTTTGAGATGATTTCTCTTCTGATGCTTGTTTAATTCATGTAGAACCCATCTATCCAGCTTCTTTACCTTGCAGATTTGTTTCAAGTGGTCCAATATTGTTGGAACAGTAAAGTCAAACCTTGCTGCTAATTCACGTATAGGTTGAGATAGATTCCCTTCCACTACAGCTTTCAGTTCATCATTATCCACTTTGGTCACATTTTCAAGATTAAAATCTCCAGAAGAGAACTTCTCAAACCATTGACATACGTGCTTTTATTAACCACATTCTTCCCAAGCACTGCATTGATTCCACAACAGAACTCATATTCAAAAATAACATGAATTTTTGAATTATCCATGGTTTCACAAAAATTGCTCTAAAAATTTTTGAAAGATAATCAGAAGCCAAACCTTGCGTTTGAAAGACTTCTGCCTTCACAATAAAAATAAAACAAGAAGTGTCAAAGTGAAACGTCAGAGATAACTGTCAAACTTAGTACTTAAGGAAATTGGACATTTTATACTTAATAACCTAATAAACCTTCCTGCCAAAAAAAAAAAAAACCCAAAAAACCTATACCCATTAGCAGTCACTTCCCATTCTCCCCTCCTTCAAGCCACCACCAACCACTAATCCACTTTCTCTATGCATTTTCCTATTCTAGATATTTCTATAAATGGAATTGTACATATAACATGTGACCTTTATGATTGGATTCCTTCACTTAGCATGTTTACAAGGCTCTTCTATGTTGTGACTTGTATCAGTACGTTAGTCCTTTTCATTGTCAAATCCATTGTATGGATATACCACATTTTGTTTATCTATTCATCAGTTGATGAACATTTAGGCTGCTTCCACTTTTTGACTACTATGAATAATGCTGCTGTAAACATTCTTATACAAGTTTCTTTGGGAAATATTCTTTCAATTCTCATGTGCATATACTAAGGAGTGGAATTGCTGGGTCATATGGTAACTATGTTTAACTTTTTGAGGAATTGCCAATTTTCCAAAATGACTGCACCATTTTACAATCCCACCAGTAAAGTATGAAGGTTCTAATTTCTTGCATCCTTGCCAAAACTTGTTATTCTGTCTTGTTCATTATATCCAGTCTAGTGGGTATGAGTTGGTATCTCACTGTTGTTTTGATTTGCAATTCCTTAATGATTATGTTGAGCATCTTTTCATATGCTTATTGGCCATTTGTATATCTTCTTTGAGAAATGTATATTCAAATCCTTTGCCCATTTTTAAAAACTGGGTTGTCTTTTCATTATTGAGTTTTGAGAGTCCTTTATATAGTCTGGATATTAGACTCTTACTTTCCAGACATATGATTTGCAATTATCCTCTTCTGTTCTGTGGATTGTTCTTTCATTTTCTTCAGTGTCCTTTAAACCACGAACGTTTTCATTGTGATGAAGTCCAACTTATCCATTTTTTCTTTTGTCGTTTATGCTTCTGGTGTCATCTATAAGAATCCTTTGCCTAATCATAAAATGTCATGAAAATTTACTTGTATGTTCCTTCTAAGAGTTTTAAAGAATTTTTCTCTACAACTTTTTTCTAAGAGTTTCATACAGTTTTACCACTTACATTTAGGTCTATGATTCATTTTGAGTTCGTTTTTGTGCATGTTGTGAGGCAGAGGTCGAACGTCATTCTTTTGTATGTGGATGTCCAGTTGTCTCAGCACTATTTGTTGAATTTTCATATTAATTTTAGAGTTAACTTGTCAATTTATACAAAAAAGGCAGCTGGAATTTTGATAGGGATTATGTTTAATCTGTAGATCAATTTAGGTAATACTGTCATCTTAACAATAATATCTTCTGATCTGTGAATATGAATGTCTTTCCATCTTCTTTAATTTTTTCAATGATGTTTTGTAGTTTTCAATGTACATGATTTGTACCTCTTTTGTTAAAGTTTTTCCTAAGTATTTAACTATTTTTATGCTATTTTAAGTGAATTTTCTTAATTTCATTATCAAATTGTTCATTGTTAGTGTATTGAAATACAATCGATTTTTGTAGATTGGTCTTGCATCCTATAACCTTGGTGAACACTTATTTTTCAAACAGTTTTTTGGGGGGTATGATTCCTTAGAATTTTTCTGTATATAAAATTTTGTCATTTGCAAATAGAGTTTTACTTCTTGCTTTCCAATCTGTATGCCTTTTATTTCTTTTTTGCCAGACTTCCTAATTTCTGTCAATCTATTAGGTATTAGGGTCTTGGTTTTCATCTCCTTGGTTACTGATAACATAGCAGTTCTTTATATATTTATGAGCTACTTATATTTCCACTTCTGTGAAATGCTGTTTTATCTTTAGCCAATAATTTTATTAGGATCTTCCATGCCATTTCTGACATATGCCAAGTTTATATATATATATGGCTTTGTTCACGTGCTCTCTATTCAGTTCCTTCGGTCAATCTATCTACACCTGTACCAGTACCAAACTGCTAACTTCTATAGCTTTATAACAAATTTTGATGCTGTATTTTCAGGGGCAAATACTTCTTACTTTTTCTTTATCAGAATAATTTTGGCTGTTCTTGTGCTTTTGTTTTTCCTTATAAACTTTAGATTCATTTTGTCAGATAAATCCATGAAGTTGCGTTGAATCTATAGGTCGAATTGAAGACAATTACATCTTTAAGATACCTAAGGTATTCAAGATACACTGAGTATATCACTCCATTATTTAGATCTGCTTTAATGTCTTTTAACAATGTTTTATCATTTTCTATAAACAAGACTTATGCACATATTCTTAGATTCATTCCTAGACATCTTCTATTTTGCTATTTTAGTGGAATTGTTTTTAAAGTTATATTTGCTATTTGTTGCTGGATCATATATTTAGCTGACTGTAAACTCTCTTATCTTTTCCTATAGTTTGCAGATACAGCTAGGTTTTATATCTAGACAATTATACCAGTGAAAAATACCAGGTTTGCTGCTCCCTTTCTAATTTGTATCCTATTCTTTCTTTTCTTGTTTAGCTGTAACCAATGGCATCTCTATTATGTAATGGACATCCTTCTCTTCCTGATTTTAAGGGAATCCTTCTAATGTTTCACCATAAAAATGATGTTTGCTCTAAGTTTTTGCTTGATGATATTTATCAGGTTAAGGAGGTTCCCTCCCATTCCTAGTTTATTAAGATTATTCATCACAGACAGAGGTTGAATTTTACCAAATACTTTTTCTTCACCCGAGACAATCATATGGCTTTTCTCCTTTCATCTGGCAATGTGATGGATTACATTAATGGATTTCTAACATTAAATCACCCTTGCATTCTTGCATTAAATCCAGCTTGGTTGAAATGCATAATGATTTTTATATACTGCTAGATTCTGTTTCTAATTTTTTGTTAGAAATTTTACACTTAAAATTAAATGTGAGATTAGTATGTCGTTTGCTTTTTATTGTCCTTGGCTGATTTTACTGTCTCTGTATAATATGTTGACATTATATATTATTGGAGTTATCTGGTCCTTGAAAGTTTGAACTTGACTATAAAATCATTTGGGCCCCGTGTTTTCTTTAATGAAGTATTTAAAACTAAATATTCTACTTAATATCCACAGAACTATTAAGAGTTTTCTTTTTCTTCTTCATTCAATCATATTTTCTAGAACTTTTCCCATTCTATCTAGATTTTAAATTTTATTGGCATAAAGTTATTCATTAAATTATCTTATTTTTTCAATCTCTTCTGTATCAATAGTCATTTTTCCCCATTTCCTCCCTTGTCTATTTGTACCTTCTCCCTATTTTTCTTACCAGTCTTCTAGAAAGTTTTTTATAGTCTTTTCAAAGAATCAAACTTTGTTTTTGCTGAATTACTCACTTTCTATTAAAACTTGGCATCCATGACATTATTCCCTCCTGGTTCTTGAGGCACCTCTCTGACAATTGCTTATTGATCTCTAGCTAATTTTAAACAAGAACTGCCCCATGCCATCTGCTCTTTCCTTAGTATAGCCACCCACTTTTAAAGTACATTCATATAGTTTTAAACCATCTTTTTGTTGCTGTGACTTCCAACTCTTTATCTATAGCCTCTACGTCCCTTGTACCCAGATCCAGACAGCTCTCTGAGATGTCCCACAGGCACTCAACTAACTGAACTCAATCATTTCCCCTTGAATATGTTACTCCTCATCCTAATTAGTGGCACTTTCACTTAGACATCCAAATCAGAAACTCAGTACTGAGTTCCTTAGAATGCTTCTCCCTCACCATTGACAGCTCTGTCAATTTTTACTTCTGGGTTCTCGCCTTTTCTCTCTTGAATTCTTACAACAGCCCTCTAACTGATTGTTCTATTCACTCTAGATACTTTATTTTTGCTTTCTGATAGAGATCCACCTGCCATCTTTCAACTGGTGTTCTATGTAAAGTGTAAATATGAACACATCACTTTGTAATTTAAAATGTTTCATTGCTTCTTAGTAAATACAAAATAAAGTTCAAGTTCCTTAATAAGGCATACAATGCCATTCAAGGCCAGGCCTTTAGCTCTCCAACTTCTTGTTTCTCTGCTTCCCACTCTAACCCTTTATGGTTCTGCAAATACCAGACTATAGCTTCTGGAATATTCTGTTTCATACCCTGCATTTTTGTCCAATCTGTTTTGCTTTTTTTTTTTTTTCCTGAATATCTTTCCTTTCCCTGCTAGGCGATCATCTCTCAAGAGTCATTTTAACATTATCTCCTCCAGGAAGTCTTCCACAAAACCTCAGTTTGGGCCAAGTCACACTTCTTTATTGGTCTGTGCACATAATTATTTTATTGTTCATTATATTATATTGAAACTATCTATCTGCAACTAGATTGACAACTCCTTAAGGGCAGGGGCAATTTGTTATATAGCATAACTCCTAGTACATGATAGGATTCAAATTTAACTTGAAAGAACTGAACTGTAGCCCACCCTTCTGCTCCAGAAGGACAATCAGTTAGAGGGCTGTTGTAAGAATTCAAGAGAGAAAAGGTGAGAACCCAGAAGTAAAAATTGACATAACTGTTGCTCAGCCGGCTCAGTGTGCCTCCCTGGAAAGGAACAGCAGCTGAAAGTGACCAGAGGGGCTGAAGAAAGCATGGGCAGACTTTCCCCTTCCCTGCCTATAGAAGGAGCTGGCAGCTTAAATCCCAAGAATCCCAGGCAAGAGCAGATTAGACAGTTTGCTAACCAAAGAGCTTTAATTTGAGAATGCCACATGGGAGATGGGAGGCAGGGCTTCTTAGACGGGGCCAGTTCTTGGCACTTGTGTCCTAAAGCAGAGTACCATTTTCAGCTTTGTAAGAAGAATCAGAAGCAGGGACTGTGAGGGATTAGGGCTTCCAATAAACCAGGCTACAGGTTATGGCCTGATTTAAATCCCAGCATGGATTTGCTATGAAGGAAACTGAGACCAGGTACCCAGGCAAAGCCTGTGGAATAGATACACATGGTGAGGACTAACTAGGGAAGATGAAGACCATGACTACAGTGCTTCTCAGGGGTCAGTTCAGTCCAGGCCCACTACTTGCCCACTACTTGCACATTTCCACCTCTTGGAAAGGAGCGCTCATAAACTACCAGCCTGGGCCTGTGTAGCTTCAGTGACTGGGCCCAGTCTAAGTGCCCTAAACCATTCTCTCTGCAGTCTTAACCTCTTCAGTCCTCAGTTCCTTTGACTCCCTGCACAGAAGTAGCCTGAATTAGGGCCTATATTTTCTAAACATATGAGATCAGGTCATTCTCTGAAAACTCTAATTGCTTTTGATTTTTCACAGTGATGCTTTAAAATAGTGGTTCCATTTTAGGAGCCTTGCACCTAGAAGGCATCACAGCATTATCAGAGGACATGAGAAAAAGCCTGTTAGAAGAGCTTGGGGCTCGTAAATAGAATTTCTATGATCTTCTGCTGAGTTTTTCAAACTGTTCAGTTTTTTCCAGCTAGACCTTGGCAGCATCACTGCTGAACCTTCCATCTTAGTCTAACACCCTCCCTTGGGGATACACCTGACACAGGCAGTCATCAACTGGACTTTTATTTCCTTTCAGACCAAAATCAGCACTGCAGGCTACCATATCTATATCCCAATTACACTTTATTCTGATCATCCCATTTGAATGGGGGTGGGGCAGGTTTAATCTTCATATGACCGGGGGGATTTGTTTAAGTCTAATGTCAGATTGATTTATTACAGCATTAGTGTAAATCTTCTAGATTTCACAAGAGGGAAAAAAATCAATAAAAGTATGATAATGGGAGACTAAAAATAAAACAAGGAACCAAAATCTTGAGAAATAATTTTGTAAAGCTTAAATGTCTATTAACACGCTATAGCACTTAAAAATATTCTCCCAACAGGATTAGAATGAAGAAAGAAAGTAGGAGAGATGACTCCAGAGTGAAAGGAGAAAAATACTTTGGAGCTTTTTCTACCGAATCAGAATCACCAGGATCTTGTGGCCCAGGAATCTACATTAGAAGCTCCCTCACTGCTTCTGATAATCAGCCAAGTTGGAGAACAACTGTTCTAGCTAACTGAGGCTACAACTGAGGGCACTCTCCTAAATAAAAGTATAAGGACAGTAATTTACGGAAAGCACATAATTTCAGCTAACCACTTCTGCTATATTATCTCATTTCTACCATAATTTTTCTCTGAAAAGAGCCCAACCAGTTGAGATTGGTTGTTCTAAATAAATGAGTATCATCAACTTTGATAACCTCAAGAGAGTTTCCATGGTAACACAGAATAAAGATAATAACCATCAAGATCTAAATAATCAAGCCTGCTTAGTGAGCTTAAACTGGCTTACTTTAATGGTTTTAAATGCAGTAAAAGGCAAACAGTTCAGCTCCATGGAGTCAGACAGCATTATTACAAGAGCATTTAACTAATTATGTAGCCCCCAAAAGCCCCAAATAAAAGTAAAATGGAATATACTGTTTAATCACGAAAGCAATTAAAATACATAAATATAATTTTCACTGATCCCACCACTCCTGGCATATAATTATTTATCTAATTCAAGTCATGCGGCTAGGTGTTAGAATTAACTTCTCTGAACTAAATGCAAAAATAGAAAGTCATTTTGGGATTTGATCCTCATTCATTTTCAACCAAATATCCAAATTCATTTCAAATTCGCACAAGAACTGCAACAGCTTTACCTAAATCAGTTTTCTACAAGTTAAGCATCCCTCCTACACTCAGATGTGATTGTGGAACTACTTTGATCGTTATTCCCAAATTTATTGCTCCGTGTAATCCATGACAAAATATAATGTGATTTACTATATCTCTATATGACAGCCCAGCAGCTGACAGAACTTAATAATTTAGCATAAGAAAAAAACCTTCTGGCACCAAAATACACAGATCATAATGGGGGCTCTTTAGTATCAGTTTACAATGAAGCCTATACAAGCTGATCATAAGAACTTCAAAACAATTTTTTTTTCCTCACACATCTAATGAAGGAGATTTTTATTCCATAAACGTGCTTTGTAGCTGCAAGCAAGTAATTTTGGAACATTTTGCTTTTGTTCTCATTAAAACAATGCAGGACTAGTCACATACTGATGTCCTTTTCTCAAAGAAAAGTACTAAATTTCTCCTTTTAATTTCAAATACGTAAAGAAACACAACATATAGAAAACCAGAATCTCTGAAAAAGTAGATTTACATTATGATATGATATATAAAAAGCATAAATTAGATCATTAGGCACTATATATAGAATTATCAGAATTAAGTGAAATCAAGACCTGTTTCAGGAGTTGCTAGGACTGTAATTTCTCTGAAATTCCCTCTCCCTGATGAGTCTGCATCCATGGCAGGAAAGTCAGGCCAGATGGCCCTTAGATCTCTTTTGACTTGAAATCTCCAAGAACCTTCAGACTGCTTTAGGAATTTTAGCAGTTTTCTTCTTAACAAATGAGAATAATTTAATGTCTATAGTTGATATGAAATATACAAACTCAACAGAAGACAGTTCCTAAATTCAATCTAATTCTAGTGAACACACAAATAAAACATAATTTACCTGCTTTTATATTAGAAGTGAGAATGAAAATTAAAAGGATTCACAGTAGAGATGGTCCCTCTACCCCACACCAAAGCAGTTATGTCCAGTCCCTTTGAAAGGAAAGTTGACTATTAGATAACCTAAACTGCTTGGTACAGAGAGACCTAAATTATATCCATTTTCATTCCTTGAAAATCTGATTTCTAAACTTCAAGTAGAAGACAATATTGCAAATTAATAGATAAGCATTTATGGGGCCCCTAATGCACACTTTAGACCACTTGCTGCCAAACATGTCTGTGCAACAGAACTCGCCAGCCCCACAGATTCCTATTGAGCAGGTCTGGGGCGGGGACCACACGATTCTCTCTTAAACGGTCTCCCAAATGAGTCTGATCCTCAGTCAGGATTTGGAAATTCTATTCTAAAACATTACTTAACTGTTCTTGCAGTTTGTACCATACTTTTAAATCTTTTAGAATGGGTTGGTGCTGAAAACAGCAATTAATATTGATGATCTACCTACTTTATGTGTTTTGTAACCAAATATGCAGAAAAATACAATTTTTAGCTTTATTGTACAACTTTTTCACTCTAGGTGATTTTAAAAATTTGTTCCTCCAACTCTTGCAAGACCTTACCTTATCTCATATATTCTCTCTTTCTTTTTCGCCCTTGAGGCAACAGGTGGCAAGCTCACCTGAATCTGATTTCCTAATTTTTGAACATAGACACATTTTCTTCCATCCCTCATTCTTTCTTAGTCTATCATTCATGAAAACTGGCTCTAAAATTGAGATAAATCTCTACCCTCTAGGCTTGTTAATATTAATATATTCTTAAGTTCTAATAATTTTTCTACAGAAAATACCATTTGTATATTCCTGGAAAAGTTCTGCTGGGAAGAATAATCTTCATTGAACAATAATCCTCCTAACTTCATTACCTTTCTCTTACTCCAATTTGACCTATATCTCAATTCTCTGTGAGTACTCCCACAGCTAAGCAATGATTATGCAAAACAACTACTCTTGATGAAACACAAAGAATATCATTTTCTTGAATAATTCAGATATTCTCTTTCTGCTGAAACTATTAATTCATCTATTCAACAATTATTGAATGCCTGCTATTTGCTAGGCACTCTTCCAGGCGCTGGGGACACAGCAGTGAATAAAATGGGCAAAATTCCTGCTGTCATGGAGATTACACTCCAGAGGGGAGTGATAACAGTTCTACCAGCATGCATGATCCTCTATTGAAGGGTAAACTCACTTAAGGCCATATTCCATTTCCTTTGCATTTTTGTATGCATCCCACGACAGACAAAATATTTTGCAAAGAGTAGGAAAAGGGTAAATATTCATTAAAAGAACAGATAAATCAATCTTTTTTATCTTCAATCTTTTTCCTTCCACTAACTCACTCCCTTTGCCCTGTACACAAATATCTGAAGACACCACTGTCTCAAGCTACTTTTCTCAGTTTTTCCTTTCCTTCCCTGTATAGTGCATACTAAGAGTAGTCTGTACCTGCTATGTCTACTCTCTCACTTCTTTGTAGCCTACCACTTTACTGAAATTGGTTTGCTGAGGATCAACAATTATCTACAGGAAACTCCCCCCCCCCAAAAAAAACCCCCACAATTCTTCAGTACCCTCAACCTTTCTAATTTAAGAAAAATATTTCCCAATACCTGCTAGAATGCTCCAAACATTTTAGACTAAAGTCCACCATCTCCTTGTTCAAATGTGCTTATGCTCAGTGCCTCCTTCTGGGTTGATAACACAATGACCTTGGACAATCTTCCAGTCTTCCCTTTGCTTTCCACCAACAGCAAGTCAGTAATGATACCTGAGGCTTATACCGCTGTCTCCTCTTCTACTACCACTGTCCTAGCCCCAAACCTGTGTCACTTCCCTAGACAACTGCAATCATCTTTCAATCAGTGTTCTCTTTCAACAATTAACAGTGATCGTTTAGAATGTGAGATCCACAAGGGCAGGGACTTTAGTCTGTTTTGTTCACTGATATATTCCAAGCTCACGGAACAGTATCTGACACAAGGCAAATATTCAGCAAACATCTGTTGAAAGAATGAATGAATTCATTCTCTACTTCCTAAGTGCCAAGCATATGAAGAAATTTTGTACATATTCTCTCATTTGATCAACACATGGTTTATAAGGTTGGGACTCCTCTCCTTATTTTATAGATGAGGACACTGATACTTGGTAAGCTGTCCTAGTCATACAGCTAATGAGAATGGAAGCTGGGATTTGAAGCTAGATCCATCTCACTCTGAAATACCTGTTTATAATTACACTATTAACTGTCTCTCTAAACCACTCAGATCCTTAAGAATTGGTTACTCTGACTAAAAGGAGTAGCTACTATTAATGAATTCTTACTGAGAGCCAAGTGCTTTGCATAATTACTTCACAGAACAACTCTGCAAGAGAGGTATTATTCCCATTTTTCAAATACGAAACCTGAGGCTCAGAGAGTTTAAGCAACTTTTCCAAGAATAGTAAACTGCAAAGCAGGGATTCAAACTCCAAAAGTCCAGATCACCTCTGGTTCCCAACTATACCAGAATTATCTCCCTATAACCTGTCATTTTATTCTACTAAAAAAACCTTTAATGGTTCCTAATGCACAAAAAATAAGGGTCCAATCTCCTGAGCCAGGCATTCAATGCCCTTCACACTTTAGTAATTAGCTCATATTTACCCATTTCTTACAGAATTTGCCCTGGTCCCACTGGGTCCACCCTCTAAATGTTTCCTGGGCCTCTAAACATCCTCACTCAAGCTGCTCCCACCAATTAGACATCTTCGCCAATTGTTCCATCCCATCCTAGAAGAACCAGTTAAAGTCATATCTCTCCCAACAAGCTTTCCCAGATACCACCACTGAAAATCATTAATTCTGCCTCCGCCCTCAATTACTATAGCACTGTGTACCTGTATGATGGCTTCTACAAAAGCTTGTCTTGTAGCAAAGTTGGCTATATGTTTTCTTCCTTAACTAGACTATCAGTCCTCAGAACACAGGAACCTTCTTTGAAACCCTTATAAAGTTACGCATAGTTCTTTGTGAGAAAACCACCACCACTGCCTGCTGAATGAACTGCAGGGATGCATCTACAGCAGGTAGGATAATACACCAACTCTGTATACCAGGGCATTTTTATTTTCTACTCATTGATCATTACTTTAAAAATTAGCAAACAATACCTAAGGAATATTAATATTTAAATTTCTCCTAGGTAGAAATCAGATACTAAATTATATTTTAAAATAACCTCAAACACCTCCTATAGTTTCAAAATATCAGTTAAAGTAGAAGATTGTAAAAATATATAGATCTTTAATATTGGCACCTTGGTCACCATATTAACACTATTTTAGATAGTCATCTTGGGATGTGCTATGATGATCATCTGGATACTATGGCTGATTTTCACTAGCACTGATTTCAGATACTTCTGTTCCCATTCATTGGCTCCCATAGTGAGTGGTTCTGTTGGAGCAGCATAACATTGGGAATTATATACTTGCCTGCCATGCTCAGACACACTTTGTTGATACCTATCTGCAGAGAGAGTGTTGAGATGTCCACTGATTACAATGGTAGTTTCTGGACATAGATGTGTTTTCTGGCACTTGGTGACAACATCTAAGCCTGGCTCATTTGTTAGTGCCTGTTTGATGGCTTATTCTTGTCTACTCCAAAAGTTTCGTTTACAATTTGGGAAGATCAAGATACCAGCTGATCTCTTAGGCTGTCATATTCACCTGGCTACCATATTTGTTTATTGCATCTGCAAGTTCAGCTTATGATTTTCCTACATCCAAATGCCTTGCTTTTTCTGCATACTTGACTCCAATGTCAGCATAGTTTTGACCTGGGTCGTGTTTCTAGTCTCAAAATACCACTTGCTTAAAAACTGTCCAGTAGCTTCATACCATAAACCTGAATAGCTTAGAAAGGAAGAAACAGCTAATTCGAGGAATACTCATTGAACTTCTTCACTGAATTTCATTAAGTTTGAAGAGAATTAAGTTGTCTTTTAAGCCCAACTGAAAGTTGATGCAGTGCTCATGCTAGTCACCTCTTCTGTGCACCTGTGAAAAATCTTCTTTTGCCTGATAATTATCTTGTTATAGACTCTCAGAGCCCAGAGGAAGGGCCCTTGATGAAGAGGGTCGTGGTGGTCACCTTAGAGGGGTATCTCAAAAAAATAAAGAAAAATAAAATTTTTAAAAAAAGAGGGTTGTGGTGGTTCTGGTGGGAAGGGAGGCTGCAGATGGGCCTGAGGGTCTCGCACACTCCTGACTAAAGTGGGAAATAGTGAGAGGTGCTCACAGCTTGCTTGTCTAGCACTGCTGGACAGGACCCGGTGGTACATGAGTGTGGCGCCTCAGGCAGATGGTCTGGCTAGGTTTGAAGAGCCTCAAGGTCCCTTCTGGAACCTCACTGGTTTTCCAGAACTGTGCTTCTTAACAAAATCTCTCAGGCCTCTAAAACCCTTGGATCTTCAGGGACTGGTCAGCCTATGGACCTCATCAATGGAGAGGCACCTCCTTATCTCCTCTCCAGGATATCTGGTTATAACAAATTATATATTCATAAATTCAATTAAAAATTGTAGACTTATCTTCTTATAGATATTTGAGTGAAAGATTCTTATCTAGGTTAGCGTATTTTGGGAAAAGGATAGCTGGCCAGCTGGCTTCCGAGAATACTGAAGCCACTCTCTGATACTATCCATAAGATCCACCATGGATCATAATCTGGTCCCCCATTTTTCAGGTACAGAAATTCCACACTGTGAGTACCCTTGTGTGGGTTAAAAATCTGACTCACACAGACTAAATCTATAATAAACCTAGGTTCTGGAGGGTACCATTATCCTATGTTCTACTCATTATTAAATTTCATTTAGATTTGCACATAACCTTGCTCACATTCTAAACCAGCCTCTTGACATGATTAATACCTGTCATTTGTCACAAGCATACATGTCTAGTACTGTAATCTCAGAACAGAACTTGGAAAAATTCTAAGAATTTTTACTGTCGCTTGTTTGGAAAGGTTATAGTTAATTGTTTTAGACTCTAAAGCTACTAAAATCCTTAAAGTGCTTTTCTGATGAACTATTGGGACTGAGGTTTTTAATTCACCAAAAAAATTAAGAGCAAATAAAATTCTACATATATTACGAACCAGAATTTGTTCTAGAATGCTTTAGTGAATCTTAGTCTTCATTAATAGCCATGAGCCTTCAGAATATTTAAATATTAAAAAAAAGATATACACAAAATAATTTACTAGCCAAAGGGGTGGAAACTAAATGTTCAAATTTCCTTGGCTCATCAAAGGCCTAATACAAATGTTTTACCCTAAAATAGATTCGAAAGCTCTTCCCTTTCACTTGGTTAAAAAGGTTTAAGTATATGATAATGTAGTATTTAATTCTCCCTTTTATTTTGAGATAAAATTAAGAGAAAATGTTTTCTATGCACAATTTCCTAAATAAGGCTTGTTTTCTTTCCCTTCCACTTTTGAAACAAATTCTGTGGCTCCTTACAGAAGATCTTTAGAAATATCTACAATAGAAAACACTTTCCCATTAGCAGCTTAGACAACAAGCTTCCAATGCTGGGGTAGAAGCTGGGACTGTGAGCTGGCACTGGATCCTCCACCTTACCCAGATACACTTCGTTCTTGGTATATTTACTCTCTTGTCTGTCTCCCACTCAACTCTTGCTTCAGGGCCAAAAATTTAGGGTTTTGGCCCAATCAAGGAGTCTCAGGCCAAGGAATTGGATTTTATTCTGGATGCAGTGGAATGTGTTTTAGAGGTCTGTGAGCAGGCAGTAAAATGAATAGAAGTGTAGTTGGGAAGATGGATAAAATATGAGAGTGAACAGAATGTTAAGAATTACACTGAAAAGCAGGCATTGAAATTGGGACCTATGGTCATTTTAAATATGAATCACATGTTCGATATGCTATTGACAACAGAATAATATTAAATACCACCATGTTAGGTGAGGGCCACAGTCCATCTAGCAAGACATTTATCTTGTACAAGTAATCTTTACAGTGGCGGGAAGAGTCAAAAATGTCCTCATCAACATCATCATTTTAATGTGTTTTATGTTATTGTACTGTTTCTACTACCACCATAATACCCTACTTGCCCAGAGATCAGAGTTCCAGTGACAATGGTGTGCATTATTTGGGAGCTACCCTTTGCCCCTTGCCCATGCTATTAGTTATATAAAATCAGTGAACAAATTGAAAGCAGCAGCCATCAGCACAAAGGAACAGCATGAAAGAAGAGGGAGGAGATGGAAGAACTATAAAAAGGACAGAAAACTGGAATGACAATGTGGGTCACATTTATTGTAGAGAATCTTTTATGTGGTACCAAAACATTCACAATGATGACTCCGAGTTGATGTCTTTAGCACTTTTTGTTTAAAAGAGTAGGATATTAAGTAGAGCATGTTAGAAAAATATCCTTCAAAACGTTAAGTTTTGGCACATGTATTGGGATTACATTTTAGTTATTTGGAAACTGACGAGGAGAACATTTTATTCCTGGACAATATCTGATAAATGAGGTATTCCTGTAATTCCTTTTATTTGGCTTGAAACAATCTCCTTCAAATTCTTCTAAACAGTGCCTTGTTGAAAAAATAATCCGAATTAACCTATCCATGGTATTAAAGAATCTGATCATAGAATCTCTCAATCTTCTGCCTAAAACCCAAACTTTCAAAAATCTTCATATGAAGGCAGCTTCATTCCCTTCACCACTTTAGTTATCCTGTTTCAAATGTTTACCAGTTCTGTATTATTTTCAAAATTTTGAGCTGCATTATGGATACATTCAAATCATATTTGATACATTCAGATCATATTTGATAAAAAAAAAAAGCAGAAAAAAATTTATTGTTTTGTTCTATTCTGTTTCCAGAGAGCTAGAAGTATCTGTGTCAATATTACTGTTGGTGAAATCAAAACCCAAGAATCACCCTTGAAAAAATCTTTCCAATCTCACTTAGGGTGTTACAGGTGAAAAAACATTTAAAAATCCATCCATCCATCCATCTATCTATAAAACAAATTTGTATTGGATACCTGCTATGTGCCAGGCAATGTTCCAGGCATGGAAAAAACAGCAGCAAATAACAAAAAATAAATCACAAGAATTGAGAAGTAATGTGGAGAAAAAAGGTAGGGTACAATAATAGAAAGTGATAGGGGTACGCTAACATTTAGGTAGAGAGCAGTGGTCACTGGGAGACAGGAGATCTGCTATGGTTTGAACGTGTCCCCCAAAGTTCATGTGTTAGGAAGTTAATCCCCAGTGCAACCATATTGAGAGGCGAGACCTTTAGGAGGTGAATTAATGTCATTATTGCAGGAGTGCGTTTGTTATAAAAGTGAGTTTGGCCATCTCTTGCTCTCTCTCACTCTTCCTTGCCATAGATGCCTTCTGTTATGTTATGATGCAGCAAGAAGGCCCCCACTAGATACAGGCCCTTGATCTTGGACTTCCCAGCCTCCAGAACCATGAGCCAAATGAATTTCTATTGCTTACAAATTACTCATTCTGTGGTATTCTGTAATAGCAGTGCTAAACAGACTACGACAAGATCTGAGGGGGAAATGGAGACAAAGAGAAAAAAATAAATTAAAGGCCTTAGGTAGGAACAAGTTTGGTATAGTTATAAATGGCAAGAAAGCCACATACTGGGTCTGTGTACTAGAGGCGGAGAACAGTAGGAGATAAGTTGGAGAGATAGGCAGGGGCCAGATCACATGGTACTTTGAGGGCAAAATTAAAGAGTTTCCATTTTGTGATAACAGCGATGAGAAGCCACTGGAGGGTTTTGAGCAGGGGAATTACACAATCTCATTTATTTCCCAAAAGATCTGGTTGTTGTGCAAATAAACTGCTAGAGGAAGCAGGTGTGAAAATAGGGAAACCAGGTAGGAGCTACTGCAACAGTCCAGTCAAGAATTGATGGTGTTTTAGACTAGGGTGGTAATGACAAAAGTAAGAAGAAGTGATTTGATGTGGGATATATTTTAAAGATCGAATCAGCAGGACTTTCTGATAGGAAGAATGTGGGTGTGAAAGAAAGAAATAAGTCAGGGATGACTCAATACTAATTATTGATTTGAATTAGACTGTGAGAGAATCAAGAGTTCTGTTTCAGAAATATGGCCAGGCACAGTGGCTCAGCCTGTAATCCTAGCACTTTGGGAGGCTGAGGCAAGAGGATTACTTGAGGCCAGAAGTTCGAGAAATATTAAGTGTGAGATGCCTATTAGAATTTCAGGGAAGGGGCAAGGGCAACATATGTAACCTAAACAACTGTACCCCCATAATATCCTGAAATAAAAAATTTCAGGGAAGATACTTAGGAAGAGGTTGGATACAAGTCTGGAGCTCAGGGAAGAGACCAGGGCTAGAGATACAAACTGGAAGTCATCAGCATGTAGACAGCATTTAAAGCTGTGCGACTGGACACCATGAGCTAGAGACTGAGTAAAGAAATCTTAAGAGGGTGGGAAGATGAGGCGGGGCCAGTAAAGGAGGTGGAACAGGAGCAGCTAGCCAATTAGGAGAAACCCCTGGAGAGCACAATGTTCCACTGAATTGATGATGTGATTAAAGTCTATCAGAGAGGGGAGGATCAATGGTGTCAAAACTGCTCAGACATCAACTCAGATGAAGACTGAAGACTGAGCACTGAGACTCATTGCCATGGTTGAAAGAGAGAAGAGAATATGAAACAGTGGAACATGTAAGTATACAGCACTTTTGAAGACTGTTTACAAAGATAAACAGAGAAATGGTACAATGGTTGAAGGGGGATTTGGTATTTGGATTGTAGCAGAGCATTTACTATGGAAAGTGAAAATGGTGATGTCAATGGATTTGTTTATAGGGCAAAAAACTGTTAGAGTGAGGTACAGTTATTGGAATTGTCAAGGACTATAGGTCATACCCTTAACAGGTGGCTGAGGTGGAAGAGTGATGAGTTCAAGTATCTGAGAGGCCAATGAGTTGCAATAATCCTCATTAATGGGTCAATCCATTCAATGTGATCTTGGCTATGGACAATTATGATTTGGGGGATGACATTTTGTTTTTTCTGTACCAGTGATGTCTTATGCAAGTTATAGCCATGAAAGTCAAGCTCTGTGAATGAGACAGCGTGTGAAGCAATTTCTAAATTTAACAAGAAAGGTGTTATTTAATTAAATGAAAGTTTTTTAAAAAACTGCTTTTCTTAACTTTTAGAACTGAGAGCTAAATGAAGAGCCATGCATTTCTTCAAAAACAGAATGCTTCATTTTTGGTCTACAACTCCAAATAAAAGTGGCACTTTACTACTAAAATACATGTAAAATCATTCTAGTTTTCTTTCCATCAGAAAAATACATATTTTTCTGTCATTGCTATTTTCCAATTATATGTATTAAAAGCAATTTTTTTCTTGTAAAAAAATTACTTTCCCTTGATTTTCATTTTCTTTGCTCTCCAGAGTATTTACCTGGGAAAAATGGTGTATCTCCTCTGTAGATGATTCACAGTTAAGAAAGGAATAGAATTGGCTCACAATGCATTGCTCCATAAGAGACCCTAAGAGCGCAGAGAAAAATTTTCCACATCTATCAAAATCAGTAGTCCCATGCAGCTGACAAGGGCACCTACAGCAATCAAACAACAGTCAACTCATTTATAATTGAAGGTTCTTATTGAACTATTTTTGGTTCCTGTTACATATTATCTCCACAAGAAACCAACCAGATTAAAATGAAATATTACAGTGAAACAACAAAACTTCAGTTTTATTTAGACAAAAGGCATCCTTCCAAACAAGCATTCCTAATCTCTCAAAGACAATGATAAGGCAATCTGGCAGCTTTCAAAAGTCAAAGTGACTTTCAAGCATTGCTATTTAAACTGACAGAAATTTCTACATGTCAATGCAAAATTTAAAAAGAGAACTAACACTTTTAATAATAAATGTATAAAACTAGAATTTGTACAGAATAAGAGCTTGTTTTTAACATTTCTAGGATTGAAAATAAAAGCAGACATTGCTTTTCTAAAGCCATTATTAAACAGAAAAATTATTCATATAGAAGTAAAAATCGACAATGCAAATTAAAGCACAGAACAAAAATCTAGAACATAACATTATTTCAAATAATAAGATAACACATGGGTGAGCATTTCCTCTCAACCTACGTGACCAGCAGGACATTATAGAAGGGTTACACTTCTGGTCATCCTATACAGAAACACTAAGTAAGACTTGGTGTCTGTCCAGAGACAAGGATCAATAATTCTGCTAGAAATGGATACGTCAGGTGGCTCTAAGATCAAGTCCAAAGTGATCAAAAGAGAGCTAAAAAATTAGCCAGGTAGCAAATACTCAAGGAGACTAATCAAGGTAGAAACCAGAAACACGTAAGGGTATTTGTGAACAAAGGAGTGGGTAATGAGGAGTCAGGCACCCAAACCGGAGTCTAGTTGGAGAATGAGGAAACGTAGCAATAGGCATGAACTGCCGCCTCGTGAACCAGGAGCTGCTTGTATCTTTCGCACATGGTGACCTATCTGAGCCCACAACACATAGCAGGATTAGCTGGATAACAGAATGAGAAGCAAACAATTCCTGACACAGATTTTGGAGAAAGATATACTGGAATATGGATCTTAATTCTGCAACTTGTAGCTCTGTAACTCTGAGCAAGCTGCTTAATTTCTCTGAGCCTCAGTATTTCCAACCATTTTAAAGCAATAATAACTTCAAAGGGTTGTGAGAATTAAAGTGGATAAGGTATGTGAAGGTGCCTGACACATTGTAGGCACACAATAAACATCTTCTTCCATTAGGCCAATACATACTGTACATTGTTTATCAGTTGTTTAACCCATACCAATTATTTTCAGGAACTTATTTGAGCACAGGAAAGTGGAAAATTGAGGATCTGTGTTGTCTGACTTTAAAAAAATACAGAGAAGATAGTTCATTTTTTTCATGACATTGAAAATGTCAACTTTTAACAAGAACAATTCTATTTAAAAAATCTTACAGGCCGGGCACGGTGGCGCACGCCTGTAATCCTAGCACTCTGGGAGGCTGAGGTGGGAGCTCGAGGTCAGGAGTTTGAGACCAGCCTGAGCAAGACAGAAACCCCGTCTCTACTAAAAATAGAAAGAAATTAGCCAGACATCTAAAAATGTATATAGAAAAAATTAGCCGGGCATGGTGGTGCATGCCTGTAGTCCCAGCTATTGGGGAGGCTGAAGCAAAAGGATTGCTTGAGCCCAGGAGTTTGAAGTTGCTGTGAGCTAGGCAGACACCACGGCACTCTAGCCCAGGCAACAGACTAAGACTCTGTCACAAAAAAAATAAATAAATAAATAAATAAATCTTATATTTCCTGATCAAATTGTTGGAGTAGAAATGAGAAGGGAAAACAAAGTAGTAAACAAAGTAAAGATTCGAAAACATAGTTAAACTCAGATTATAAATACCTTTATCCACTAAAGGTGTCCTTTTCCCATAATAGAAAAGAGACAAGAAAGCATGAAAAGTTAAAGCTTAAAAACACAGTACCCATGTAAGAGAAGGGCAGACTCTGTTCAGAGAGGTTACTTGCCTAGGGCTGCTTAGTTAGTTACTGACAGAGGCTTCTCCAGAACCCACACCTCTCCCCGCATGTGTGTCTAATGCTCATCCCTACCAAAGGAGGAGCCTAAGTATTATTTCCTCAGGGAAACCTTTCTTGGTCTCAAGATCAAGTTGTCTGCTCTGATATGTTCTCATAGCTTCCTGTATTTCCCTTCTCAACACAATCTCATACATATTGTTACCATGTGTATAATGGAGTGGTTAAAAGTACAGGTCCTGGTGTCAAACTGAGTTTGAATCTTGCCTCTCCAAATAACTGAACCTATTTAAGCCTCCAGCCTCCGCAAAAAGAATAAAAGCACTTAATTTATAGAAATGTTGTGAGAAGACATTAAGATAAGCCTTTACAACAATGCTTGACATTTATGACAATAAATGTTGGCCATTTTTATTATTAGTCAGTAAGAATAATTAAGGCAAGGAATGCTTAATACTGGATGGTCAACAAACACAACATGGAGCTCCCCCTAAAAGTAACATAGGATGTGTCCCTTGTCAGACATTCAGTGGAACTGCAAACCTATAAAATTAATAAACTTTGAAAGTAGTTGTGACTATGTTTGTTAATCACAAACAACAAGGCAGTCCTTGCTTTGTGCAGTTCCAATATGCACAAATTTTAATTTCCATGGCTTAGTTAAATAAATCCAGTGTCCTAACAACACAATTAAAATTTCAGTTACCACAGTACATCTTCTGTGATGAAGAGTCTATTAAATCATTTTCTGATTTCACTTGAGGCTGATAGTTCAAGACCAGCATGGGAAACATAGTGAGACTCCATCTTTACAAAAATTTAAAAATTAGCTGGGCGCGGTGGTGCACACCTATGGTCCCAGTTACTCGGGAGGCTGAGGTGGGAGGATTGCTTGAGCCCAGGAGTTTGAGACTGTAGTGAGCTATGATTGTGCTACTGCATTCCAGCCTGGGTCACAGAGTGAGGCTCTATCTCTAAAAGTAAATAAAATAAATAAAAATAAACATATGTTATCTTCTTATTCTTGAGTTATAAGAGTTCTTTATACATGCTGGATAAAATCCTTTATCAGATATATATTTTGCAAATATTTTCTCCCAGACTGTGGTTTGCCTTTTTATTTTCTTAAGAGTGTCTTTCGAAGAACAAAAGTTTTAATTTTGATGATGTCCAATGCATCAATTTTTTATTTCATAGTTCATACTTTTTGAGTCCAATGGAAGAAATGTTTGCCTAGGCCAACATCACTAAGGTGTTCTATTCTGTTTCCTCCCAGGGTTTTATACTTTAGCATTGATTTCAAGTTAACTTTTGTGCAAGTATGAGGTAAAAGCTGAGTTCCATTTTTTCTCTATATGGATATCCAAATGTTCAGAACTATTTATAGAAAGACTATCCTTCCCCCATTCATTATCTTAGCACGTTTTTGTCAAAAATCAATTGACTATAAATGTGTAGGTTTATTTCAGGACTCTATTTTATTCCATTGATTGATATGGTTATTTTTACACCAATACCACATTCTTTTGATTACCATAGCTTTATAGTTAGTCACGAAATCAGAAAGTGTAATTCCTCCAATTTTGTTCCTTTTCAAAATTGATTTGGCAATCAATGCTCAAATGAAATTTAGAGCCAGCTTGTCAATTTCAACAAAAAAATTGCTAAAATTTTTATTAAGACTGCACTTAATCTAAGGATTAATCTGGGAAAAATGACATTATATTAGGTCACTAAATATGAAATGTCCAATTTCAAATAAAAAGTTTAGTTTATTACATCTCAAACAAGAAGCAGTACAATTAATCAAAGTATGTTCCTAAACTATCGACACAGTTTTGCCCTCTTAACGGTAGCTTGTTTATGCCAGCAGTGAGGAAGCCCTGCAGAGCAAGTAGAAATGAAGTGACAAAAGGCGTTTTCCACAGCTTGCTGAGAATTGGATATTTTCCCTTGCAAGAAGTGGTCAAAAGCCTGGAAGAACTGGTAGCCAGCTGGCACGAGGTCTGGTGAATATAGTGGATGACAGAGAGTTTCCAAGTCCAGCCTCTAACAGCATTGTTTGTGCGACATGTGGTCAAGGTTGCCTTGCAGGATGATTGGCCTGTCTCTATTGACCTATCTTGGCTGCTTGATCAAAAAAGCATCCTCATCATTTCGTCTAATTGGTTGCAGTAGACACCACTGTAACCAACCAATCAACCAGGTTTCATGAAGTTGTATTGGATAATATCAGCGCTGGAACACCAAACAGACACCATTAGATATTTTTGGATGAATATTTGGTTTTAGACTGTGTTTTGGCACTTCATCTTTGTTCAACCATTGTGCTGAATGCTTGTGATTGTCAAAAGAATCCATTTTTCATCACATGTAACAATACGGTGTAGAAACGGTAGCCTTTATGGCATGACAGCAAAGAAAGGCAAGCTTCGAGATGGTTTCTCTTCTGATGTTTGTTTAATTTATGTAGAACCCATCTATCCAGCTTCTTTACCTTGCAGATTTGTTTCAAATGGTCCAATATTGTTAGAATAGTAATGTCAAACCTTGGGGCTAATTCATGCGTAGGTTGAGATGCATTCGCTTCCACTACAGCTTTCAGCTCACCATTATCCACCTTGGTGTCAGGTTGCCCACGTGGCTCATTTTCAAGACTCAAATCTCCAGAACGGAACTTCTCAAACCATTGATGTACTGTGCATTCATTAGCCACATCTTTCCAAACACTTCATTGATATTTCGCGCTGTCTGCACTGCACTGGTTCCACAACAGAACTCACATTCGAAAATAACACAGATTTTTGACTTATCCATGGTTTCACAAAAAGTGATCTAAAAAAATTTTTGAAAGATAATCACAAGCCAAACCATGCATTGGAAACAATGAAGATGTACCTTCACGATAAAAATAAAACAAGAAGTGTCAAAGTGAAATGTCAGAGGTATCAACTGTCAAACTTAGTACTTAAGGATATCGGACATTTCATACTTAATAACTTAATATTAAGGTTGAGTCTTCCTGCCTGTGAACTTGGTATTTCTCTCTATTTAATTAGATCTTTTTAAATATATGTCACCAAAGTTTTATAGTTGTCAGCATATTGATCTTGGATTTTTCTTGCTAAACAAGTATTTCACATGTATGATGACATTGTAAATGATATTATTTAAAATTCAATTTCCAATTGTTTGTTGCTAGTACATAGAAATACAATTGATTTTGCTGGGCGCGGTGGCTCACGCCTGTAATCCTAGCTCTCTGGGAGGCCGAGGCGGGTGGATTGTTTGAGCTCAGGAGTTCGAAACTAGCCTGAGCAAGAGTGAGACCCTGTCTCTACTAAAAATAGAAAGAAATTAATTGGACAGCTAAAAATATATAGAAAAAATTAGCCGGGCATGGTGGTGTGTGCCTGTAGTCCCAGCTACTTGGAAGGCTGAGGTAGGAGGATCGCTTGAGCCCAGGAGTTTGAGGTTGCTGTGAGCTAGGCTGACGCCACGGCACTCACTCTAGCCAGGGCAACAAAACGAGACTCTTGTCTCAAAAAAACCAAACAAACAAAAAACAAAACAAAACAAAAGAAATACAATTGATTTTGCACATTAACTTGGTACTCTGTGATCTTGCTAAATTCACTTATTAGTTCTTGTAGTTTTTTATAGATTTCTTTTGATTATTTAATGTAAATGACATGTTGTCTGGAAATAAAGACAGTTTTACTTCTTCCTTTGATTTGTATGCCTTTTATTTCTTTTTCTTGCCTTGTTGCACTGGCTAGGAACTTTAGTATAATGTGGAACAGAAGTGGTAAGAGTGGACATCCTTGCCTTATTGCCAATCTTGGGAAAAAAACAATATAGTCTATATCATTTAGGTATAATTTTAGCTGTAGATTTTTCTTTTTCTGTTATATGCTCTTTATCTTATTCTTTGAATGGGTATTAAACTTTGTCAAAATGCTTTTTCTGCATCTACTGAGACGATATCATGATTTTTCTCTTTTAGCATTTTAATGTGGGAAATTACATTGATTGATTTTCAAATGTTGAACCAACTCTGCATTCCTGGGATAAACTCTACTTGACCTTGTGTGCTACCCTTTTTATATACTGCTGGATGTGACTGGTTAATATTTTGTTAAGGATTTTTTTCATCTGTAGTTTGTAGTTTTCTTTTTTTTTTTTCTGGTTTAATATTAGTTTATTATGAAAAGAAAAATAATGATGATGATATTCAAGACGACTCAAATAATGGTCCAATCAGGCTCCAAATCAAATCAAATGAATCATGCTAAGAAAGAAAATATAAAACATTTATCATCTTACTATGAATTATCAACTATCACTTTAAATTACTGTTGGCATTTTAATTATACTGAGTTTATATCTAAATTTAAATGTAAATTCGTGTTGGTTTTATAGTTGCTGGCATCATAAAGAATGTATTCTAATTTTATATTTCGACACAGAGGATTAACAGCATAATAAAAATAAGTCAAAAAAAAGATTGTGAAAAATCAAAACTACAATATCAAGCCTTCTGAGAAATCTCATTCCATTAACCAAACTGTCCATCAAATCCCCCAAATTTAAGACTTTTTTTTTTTCCATTTTTATGCTTAGGTTGTTTTTGTTTTTGTTTTTGTTTTTTATTCCAGGGTATTGTGAGGGTACAAACATTATGGTTACACTTTATGTCTTTGCCTCACCCAAGTGCGGGTTAAAGGCATGCCCTTCCCTCCCTTTAGTGCTCCCCGTGTGCTTTAGTTGTATATTTGCCCCCACATCCCCCTAATCCCTAGAGAGTGTTTCTGCCATGTGATCAACCTAGTGTTGATCAGTTAGTACCAATTTGATGGCGAGTACAAGTGGATCCCATTCTTCTGCTCTTGTGGTGCCTCACTTTGGATAATTTTCTTACGATATCACTGTCCAGTTTTGTTATCGGGGTAATGCTAAGTTCATAAGGTGAGCTGGAAAGTGTTTCTTTTCTATTTTTTGAGACAATTTGTGTTAAATTGGTAGTATTTCTTTCTCCAATGTTTGGTACAATTCACCAATTTAGTAACCTGATTTAAAATGTATTTGTTTATCTATTCATTCGTTATTCCCAAGCTAATTCTATATTGTGGAAGCAGGTGTTTATAAGGTGTTTATAATTCTTCCTTTCAGTAAATGTTAGTAGTTACTTGCATACAGGGATTGCCAAATAAATACTTCCGAAAGCAAAAAACAAAATGTTACCTGGCTTTTGTTTATTTCTTACCTCAGTTAAAAATATTTTGTGTGTGAACAGACAACATAAGTGTTGATGTATATATGACATATAACATACAATTAATTTTAGATTAAGTATAATATTAAAGGCTATTTTAAAAAGACAAATAAAAGGGGATTATTTATTATTTAACAAATACAGATATTCAGAATATTGACTAATGCTCTTCAATTAATTGAGTGGTTAATTAAACCACCTAGATTATGAGAACAAAACCAAAATATTATCTAATTAAAAACATTACAAAACAGTGGCTGAAATACATGATGTGAAGATGTATGAGGCTGAAACAGCCAATATTTAACTGAAGAAGATTACAAGAGGGTTTCCTAAATAACTTTCCTACTTCCTTCTTGAAAGATCTGATCAAAGCAAAAATTAGACTCCTTTCATGTTAAAGTAAGTTCTTGTTTCATGTGACTTTTTAAAAATCTAAGATTTCTCCAAGATTTGTCTATTAAAAACTGTACTATTTCTAGCTTCTGAACAATAAAGATTCCATTTATAAAAGTAGACAATTTTGATTTGATTCTATTCATGAGGTCTCATAGGGTATTTCAAAAATAAACATCAATCTCAACATCTGGATTTTTGATTAAAGTTGTATCTAATTCCTTGCCCATATAAGGCAAATTTTAAAAAGATGGTACAGGGAAGTTAAAAATCATGCCAAAATATCACTCTGACTGGCAACTTTTATAGTTCTTTATTTTCTCATTTCTAATAAACGAGATAACACGGAAATTGTACAGACCCTGCCAAATGTAGTTCACTTACCCTGGGTGAATTCTTTAATTTGAGCCAGACTATATTGGGGCTATTTTATTCTTGGCTATATTTCATGGGAAATAAACTAATTTGTAATTTTAAAAAATATATGCTAAAATATATTTTGACCCTTTAGGTCCTAATCAGTGATGATGTCATTTCTTTCTTCTATTTTCAGTACTTAACACATTGCCCAACTCACATTGTTGGTACTGAACCAACGCTTAACTTGAATATGAAGTTTAATTTGAATTAAACTGGTGATGTGGCAATTTACAAAGTAATTTAGAAAGTCAGGTATCAACATGATACACAATGAAAAATAATTACACATTTCTTTTTCCTTCACTAGAAGTGGTTCTAAATGTACAAATATTAAAATATTTAATTTGCATGCCTCAAGCAGGCAGCCATTCATTTAAATATTGTGAAAAAGGTTTTTCAAAACTTTTTGTTAAAAATAGCAAAGCTCTCATTGCAGAATATCAAAAGTCACATATTTTAAGATGTCAAAATCTTAAAAATTTTTAGCTCTTTAGAAATAGGAAATTAATGAAAGATAACCTAAGTAACATTTGATACTTCTTTCTTTTCCTTACCAATCCTCTAACATCCTTTCTCAGTATTCAGTTCCAGTGGATGTAATTATCATCAGAAGCAAAACCTGAAGCAAAAAAATCTCTCAAGAATTATATCGAATAAGGCAAATGCTTGGCAAATCTTAATTTTGTTAGAACTTTATTCTCAAGGTTAATATTATGGAACTATCATGTAACAAGGTTATTTGGGGACATCCCTATTTAATCCCTTTTAGATGTTTGAGACTAAATGATTTGTACTCCAGAGAAAATACTACTATAACAAGGTTTTGGTTATTTAGCATAGTAGCATTCAAATAGCAGGAATTTAATTTTTGTTAAAACAAGTACTATCTGCTCAGCAATTTATTTAACTCCCAAATAATTTCTCAAACCTTATAAGTTTGTGGGTTATTAAAAAGAACTTCTGGAGGTCTGACTTCTAATACATTACATCTCACTCTAATAGTCATTCTATTTTTAAAAAAATTAAAGTCAAAACAATACCTATTATGTCTCCCTTTCAAGAAAAAAAATTATATTCCATGAGGATGTTGTTGAAGATGTTAATTAACCACATTTCACATGTCCTCTTTGTGTAAATTCTTCTCTAAAGATTTCAATTTCAAGAATTTGAACTGATGACTTTTAAAAGTTTATTGCAGTGCATCTTGTTTTAATTTTGATGCTCTTTTTACATTTGCTACTGGAAAATGTAGAGTCAAACTGAGGTTCCTCAGCAGGTGGTATAAAACCCTCAGCATGCATCATGTTTTCACAAACTCTACCTCTAGCTTCACCTTATTTTTCTTTTATTTTCCCTTAGATCTGATTCCCTACTTTAAAAGAACCTGGCATTTAAAAAGTCACCTTTGATTTCCAATATTTTCTCCCCTAATGATATGAAACAATAAAAATGAAAACAAAATGAAACCCCACACCCTTGGAATAACTTAAAGCCAGAAAATAACAAAATTTCAAAGTCACCGTGAAGAAAAAATGAGATAATTGTATCAGGCAAGATTCACCAATGGACAGTAAAATTAGCGGGCAAAAGTCTAAGAATACTCTCATAGTCTCAAAGTATGCCTCCCGAGATATTTTACATCTTACAAACAGAAAATTAGTAACTTTATAGCACAGAAACCTGACAGATACCACCTTAACCAAGTTATCAGTGTTAACCTCACCAGTAATAACCAACTATCCCTTGATATAATGCACTTGAGAAAGGCACAATATCACTTCTGTATTATTCTTGCCAAAAATGCATAACCTCGATCTAATCATGAACAAATTTTAAAAACTCAAAGTGAAAAACATTCTACAAAATAACTAGCTAGTCCTCTTTGAAAATGTCAAGGTCATGAAAGATGAGGAAAGACAAAGGAACTGTCACAGATTGAAAGAAACTAAAGAGATACGACAACTAAATGTACATGAGATCCTGGGTTGGGTCCTAGACCAACAAAAAAAGAACATTAGTGGACACACTGGTGAAATTAAAATAAGATTTGTAGTTACTTAATAGTATTGTACCAATGTTAATTTCCTGGCTTTGGTAATTTACTATGGAAAATGTTAGCATTAGGGGAAGCTGGGTGAAGGGTGTATGGGAATTCTCTGTATCATTTTTGCAACTTTTCAGTTGGTGTAAATAAAAAGGATAAAAATAAAAAGTTTAAAAAGTCACCTTCAATCTTTTTTAGAATAAGTGAATTTTCATAAACGATTAGTGTCTGACATTCTCCCAATTTGTTGTAAGTTCATAGCTTTCCATTTTTCCCCTTTTAACTGCCTCAGAAAATTCTTCATATTCAGTGCCAATTCAAATATTGCACTTTAAGGCCCACCTTTTCATAAAACATCCTCTGATTACTACAGACCTTCTCAAGTTTCCCAGCATTATTCCCTAATGTATTTAATAGAGTTTTACTATGCATGATTGTATAGTTATTTTTTACTCATATTTCTCATTATCACTACAGTAAGAAAAGCTCCCAGAAAGCAGTGACAAAGTTATATATCTTTTTGTGATCATCCCCAGTACTGAGCTAAGTATACAGCTAAGTAATGCTTGTTAAATATATATTGACTCATTCACTCATAAATTATTAAGGAAACTAGAGATTCTGAAGTTCACACCATTCATTTACAGCTTCTCTGTGAAATTAGACATCAAATACAGGACTAAATGGACCACTAGTTATGATTTCAGTATGGTAATTCTGATAATTTCTTGTTCTTAGGAAGTCTCTAAAATGTATGATACTTCCTTCAATTTAATAGAGTTGAATAAACACCATAATTATTAGAATTAGAATATTAGAATTAAAATAATTTATAGATATAGGCCTAAATTCTGAATCTTTAAAAATCTGTTAAAATTCCTCATTTCAATATTAATATGAAATGCATAACAACATAAGCAACTGTCAGAGATTAGATTCAAAGATACTGATGTTTTATGAGATATTTTCCATGACCCAGGGTTGCTTCCTTAGAGTATTCCTAGGATGTCTACTGATCTGTTAAAGTCATGCAGTGGGAACAAATGTCCATTTTCTTTGCCAAGAAAATACCATAGATGAATATTAAAAACAGTTCTGTAGCCAAAATTCACATCTGCACACACTTAAAAATGTAGCTCTTCTTTTTTTTTTTTTTTTGGACAATAATTTGTAATACATTCTGAAAAACACAAAAAATGTAGTACAGTACTCTACACCTGGCTGAGTAACTAGTGTTTAGCTATAAGTGCAGTGATATAAGCTATGTTATTACTGAAATTGATCATTGTACACTAAATTGTGGAAATATATATGTATATGTATATTATTAATAGTAACTTTTTTGGCATCTATCTCAGGCTTGTTTATATATAGAGAGAATATAAAGTTGAAAATATATTCTAGTGGCGTAACCAACAAATTAAAGGAAATAAATTTTTTTAAGTGGAATATAATTTAAAACATGGAAGTTAAAGGGATACGAATACTTAAACTTCTCAACTATTAAACTAAAACTACTTTTTAAAAAAACTTTTAAAAGGTCATTAATTTACTGAGAATGCCAGATATCCCAAATAATGCTTTTTAAAAAAATTTTTTTTTACCAATTTTTAAGTATGTGTGGAGAAGAAATATATTTTGGCCTAATAGCAAAGAAGAAAATATACTGGGCCTGACTTCTATATTGTGATTTGCAAACATTTTGTAATATTTAAGTAGTCAAAGGCTCTCAGTTCAATAGAATATTTAGAATACATGCATAAACAATATTATTTTAAAATACTGTTATATCATTTAATTTAAAAAATGATTATGGAGAGTTAAGATAAAAAAATAGCTTGTATCTTAAAATAAGCATTTAAAAATACCTATCACTTTTCCTGTCTCATGCTTGTTTATATTATTGTCATTTTTAAAAATCATATGTACATGATGGGACACAACAAAGTACAGTCATTCCTAGGTGACTGTGGGGGACTGGTTCCAAGATTCCCACAGATACCAAAATCCACAGATGCTCAAGTCCCTTATATAAAATGATGTAGTATTTGCATATAACCTATGCACCTCCTCCTGTATACTGTAAATTATCTATAGATTAGTATAATACCTAATACAATGGAAATTGTTATTATATTGTTTTTATTTATATTATTTTTATTGTTATGTTTTTATTATTTTTTTCGATTTTTGAATATTTTTGATACATGGGTGGTTGAATCCAAAGATGCAGAACCCACAGATACAGAGGGCTAACTGTTAACTGGGAACTTACTAATGCCTCCTTATCATACATGCATTTTCTCTGGTTCATTTGTTTATTCATACGCTATATTTGTTTTGAGAAATCATTTTCCAAATTCACCAGTCTACTAATAAAATATACCTCTGTGACAAATAAAATATATTGATATATGTGGCATAATTAAGATAAAATTAATCCCTCATAGGGAAAACTATTAAGCAACATGCATTTATCTAATTATCTATGTAGAAAATCCCAAGAAGCTACCCAAAAAAGGTGACTAGAACTAATAAGTGAGGTTTGAAAGGTCACATGGTATAAGTTCAACATCTAAAAATCTTTTATACTTTTATATATTAGCAATGAACAATTGAGAATTGAAGTTAAAAACATGAAATAATTAGATATAATTTAACAAAATATGTGCAACATCAATATGCTGAAAACTAGAAACACCTATGACAGAAATTAAAGAGTATCTTAATAAATGGCAATATCTTTCATGTTCATGGGTCAGAACATTCAATTTCATTAAGATTCCAATTTTCTCCAAAGATATAGATTCAACACAATTTTCTTTAAAAATCTCTGTAGGATTTTGTATAGAATTCATCACGTTGATACTAAGAAAAGCAAAGCAAAACAACTGACTAAGCAAACAGTTTTGTAAAAGATCAGGTTGAACAAGTCACACTACCTGTCTCTAAGACTGACCATAAAAGCTATGGTAATCAAGACAGGGTGGTATTGGAAAAGGACAGACACATAAAAGAATAGAACAAAATTAGACACTTCACTAGTAGACCAAACATATATGGTCAATCGATTTCCAACAAAATTGCAAAGGCAATTCAATGAAGAAAGGACAGTCATTTCAACAAATAGTGCTGAAACAGTTGTGTCTTAGTCTATACCTTGCACCATTCTCAAAAATGGACTCAAAATGGATCACAGACCTAAATATAAAACCTAAAATTCTAAAACTTCTAGAAGAAAAAGGAGAAAAATTTTGTGATCTTAGGTTAGGTAAAGATTTCTTAGACACAACACAAAAAGCATGATCTATAAAAGAATAAATTGATAAACTGGACTTCATAAAAAGTAAGAACCTCTGCTCTTTGAAATACACTGTAATAAAAATGAAAAGTCAAGCCATTCACAGGGATAAAATGTTTGCAAATCAAGTATCTTATAAAGGACTTGAATCCAGAATACATAAATAACTCTCAAAATTCAATAATTAGAAAATAAACAACTGAATAAAAAAATCAGAAAAAGATTTGAATAGACATTTCACCAAGGAACATATTTAGATGACAAAATACACACATGAAAAAGTGCTCAAAATTATTAGTTATTGGGGAAAGACACATGTGACAAGATACCCCTGTTAGGATGGCTAAAATAACATTACAAACGCATCAGTATCAAGGGCTGGTGAGGATGCAATGTAACTGCAACTCTCAAACATTGCCAGTAGGTATGCAAAATGATACAGCTACTTTGGAAAACAGTTTGGCAGTTTCTAATAAAGTTTTAAAAACATACTTAACATACCATTCAGCAATCTCACTCCTTGCTATTTATCCAAGTGAAATTAAAATTTATATACACATAAAACCTTTATGTGAATGTTTAACAATCCAAATGTTTCTCAGCTGGAGAATGGATAAACACACTTTGGTACATTCATATAATGGAATATTACTAAGCAATAAAAAGAAACGGCTAACTGCTACATACAACAACAGGGTGAATCTCAAATGCATTATGCTAAGGGAAAGGAAGCCAGACTCAACAGGCTGTATGCTGAATCATCCATTTGTATGACATTCCAGAAAGGAAACTCCATAGTCGCAGAAAATAGATGCGTAGTTTCCAGGAGTTGGGGCACAAGAAAGGAAGTGAGGCTGATGACAAAGTGTCTAGAGGAATATTTGAGGTGACAGAACTATGCTTTACCTTGATTGTAGTGATAGTTTGTCAGAGCTTACAGAACTCTACACACTTGTATGCAAGTTATATTTGTTTTAAAAAGAGAGGAGAGGAATACAAGAAAGAGCCTGATTTCTTTTGAGCTGGTGTGAGGAGGAGGAAGATGCAAACAAGTAACATCTCTGAGTGAGGATGATGAGTTACCAGGTCTTCCAGGCAGAGGAAACATGTGAAGCCATGAAGGCAGACTGTTCACAGCCTATTTGTGGAAAAGGGAGTTGTCTGGGGTGAGCACAGCAAAGATGGTATTTGTGGTGGGGGAGACAGTTAAGAAAGGTATTAACAGAAGAAGATACCAATTCACATCCATTATGATGACTATCATAAAACAAAGTGTTGGCAATGACGTAGAGAAATTAGAAGCCTTGTGCACCACTGGTAGGCATGTAAAATGGTAGAGCCACTACGGAAAATATATGGCAGTTCCTCAAAAAATTAAAAACAGAACTATCATATCCACCAATTCCACTTCTGGGTATATACTCAAAATAATTGAAAGTAGGAACTATTATAGAACAGATATTTGCACATCCTTATTCACAGTGGCAGTATTCATAATAGCCAAAAGGTGGAAACAATCCAAGTGTTCATCAACAGGTGAATGGATAAACAAAATGTGATATATACATATAATGGAATATAATTTGGCCTTAAAAAAAGAGGAAATTTTGACACATGCTACAACATAGAGGAACCCTGAAGACATTATGCTAAGTGAAATAAGCCAGTCACAAAAAGAAAACTACTGTATGATTCCATTCATAACAGGTACCCTAGAATAGTCACACACATAGAAACAGAAAGCAGAATGGTGGTTGCCAAGGGCTAGCAGGGAGAGAGTAATGAGAGTTACTGTTTAATGGGTATAGTTTCAATTTTGTAATATGAAAAAAGTCCTGGAGATGGATGGTGATGATGGTTGCATAACAATCTAAATGTACCCAATGGCACTGACTGTACAATTAAAAATGGTTAAAATGGTAAATTTTATGTGATATATATTCTTCCCCAACTTTAATTAATTCAAATAAATAAGGAAGAAAAACAAGGAAAGGCAGAGAGGAGAAATTGGATTATGCAAATCCTTGGCCAGACTGCTTAAGAAGTTGTGATAATTTCACTTTGTTTTGAGCAATGGAACTTTGTAAGTTTTTAAGCAAGGGAGGAAATGCCATTAGTTCACAATCTACCTCTTCCAGAAAGTTCTGCCTGAATCCACCTGCCCTCACTCCCTAGACTCCAGACACCTCCCTGAGTTGTTTTCCATGTCTTGCTGTCCCGTAGATCTAGGTGATGGCCCTGATTGCAGTTCAGTGTGATCACAGCTTGCTCCATCGTCCCCACTCTTTCAAAATTCATCTCCTTGAGGAGAGAGTCTGTTTTTATGTTACCAGAGCAAAGTTCAGCTCAGCAAGGAGATTTGATTTTTAGCAAGGCCCCTATCTCCAGAACACAGAGGGTGTCTCAGTCTCAACTTCTCCTTGAGGCCAGATGGTCCTGTGTCTCTCAGGGGCCTCAACCTTCCAGCCTGCTCTTTCTCAGGGGCATTACAATTTTCTTCTCTCATCCCTATCAGTCCCAAGGCTTGGTTTTCCTTGTGGGATGGGCAGTCTAAAGTTAGAGAAGACCACATCTCCTTTGGCCTCCATTAAGATCCCATAAGCAATGATGACGGCCCCTGGTTCAGGTTCAGAATGGACAGAGCTTCTGCTTATCTTTGATGTTATTGAGGGCACAGCTTCCCTGCCCTGACAGAAAGGCAATTGGGCCCAAGTGGTGAGAGTATTTCAGAACTTCCCCCAACTTCTCAGGTAGGGGTAAAGAGGAGCTAGTGACATCATACTCACACTGCTCAGTTCCTGATGTCAGCTAACATGATGTCAGGGCTGAAGGGCCAGCACACCCTCTTCTTTGTGACTCTGGTCTCCCAGGGGCAGAAGAGAGGAAGCAGGCTGAAGATGCCCTAGGGCTTAGGGAGAGGGCAAAAATATGACTAAATGGTGACTTCTGTACACCACCATTCAGCTGAGAAAGTGTTTATAATAGAGTACATTTAGAAAATACAGAATAATACAATTCAAAAGCACATACAATCCTATCCCACAGAGAAAGGAACTAGTATATTTCTTTACATGTTTTCCTGTGTGTAAACTTACATATGGCTTACTTTCTTACTCTCACACCCCATATCAAATCCATCCGAATTTAGAAAAGGAAAGGCAGAGAGGAGAAAGCTGTGTTGGCTCACACTTTAAAATACATCCAGAATCTGACCACTTCCCCTGCTACCACTCTGGTCTAAGCCACTACCATCTTTTCTCACCTGGATTACCAAAGTTGCCTTCTGATTGGTTTCCCACTTTTGTTCTCATGCAGCTAGAACGATCTTTTAAAGTCTAAGTCAGATTATGGAGACACATTCTCCACAGAAATAGAAAAAAATACTAATATTTGTATGGAACTGCAAAAGACCCTGAATGTCCAAAGCCGTCCTGAGCAAAAAGAACAAATCTGGAGGCATCACACTGCCAGATGTCAAAATACGCTACAAAGCTATAGTAACAAAAGTAGCATGGAAAACCCAGGAATAAATTCAGGCATTTACAGCCAACTCATTTTCAACAAAGGCATCAAGAACATACATCAGGAAAAGGACAGTCTTTTCAATAAATGGTGCTGGGAAATCTGAATATCCATATGCAGAAGACTGAAACTAGACCTCTATCTCTTGCCATATACAAAAATCAAATCAAAATGGATTAAACACTTAAATGTAAGACCTGCAACTATGAAACTACTAGAAGAAAACATTGGGGAAGCAGTCTGGGACATTGGTCTGGACAAAGATTTTTTTGGGTAAGACCTCAAATAGAATAGGCAACTAAAGCAAAAATAGATAAATAGGATTATGAAGCTGAAAAGCTTCTGTGCAGCAAAGAAAACAATCAACAGAGTAAAGAGACAACCTACAAAATGAGAGAAAATATTTACAAACTATCTATGTGAGAAGAGATTAACATCCAAAATATATAAGGAACTCAAACCACTCAATAGCACAAAAACAAATAATGTAAGTAAAAAATGAGCAAATGATTTGAATAGACATTTTTCAAAAGAAAACATAAAATGGCCAACAGGAATATGAAAAAATGCTCAATATCACTAATGATCAGGAAAATACAAATCAAAACAATAAAGACAGATCATCACACCTAAGTTAAAATGACTATTATCAAAAAAACCAAAAAAAAAAAAAAAGATGCTGGTAAAGATGTGGAAAAGGGGGAACATTAGCACAATGCTGGTAAGATTGTAAATTTCTACAGTCACAGTATGAAGGTTTCTTAAAAAACTAAAAATAGATTTACCATAGATCTAGCAATCCCGCTGCTGGGTATATATCCAAAAGAAAGGAAATCAGTACATCAAAGAGATCTGCACTCCCACATTTACTGCAGCACTATTCACAATAGCCAAAATATGGAAGCAACCTAAGTGTCCACTATCAGATGAATAAAGAATATGTGGTATATATACACACAATGGAATATTATTCAGCCATAAAAAAGAATGAAATTCTGTCATTTGCGGTAACGTGGATAGAACTGGAGGTCATTGTGCTAAAGTGAAATAAGCTGTGTACAGAAAGGCAAATATCACGTGTTCTCACTCGTATATGGGAGCTAAAAAAGTTGTTCTCATTAAAGTAGAGAGTAGAATGATGGTTACCAGAGGCTGAGAAGGGTAGCGGGGAGAGGGCATAAAGAGAGGTTAATTAATGGGTACAAAAATACAGCTACATAGAAGGAATTAAGTTCTAGTTTGTGACAGAACAGTAGGGTGACTATAGTCATCAATAATTTATTATATATTTTAAAGAGCTAGAAAAGAAGATTTGAAATGTTCTCAAAACAAAGAAATGATAAGTTTTTGAGGTACTGGATATCCTAATTGTCCTGATTTGATCATTACATGTTGTATGCATGTATCAAAATATCACATGTACTCCATAAATATATACAATTATTATACAAAAATAAAATAATTTTTAAAAAAGGTTTGTACAATTATCAGCACTAATCTTAAACACACCCCCCCCAACAAATAAACAAAACTCTCCAAAACTCAAAATGGATAAACACATGCACACACAAACACACAAACATACACACACACTCCACATATGTACACACACATCCTCCCCATGAGACTTAGGGTACAAATACCTGCTCTTTTCACTTGCTCCCAACTTTCTGAGTTTAGATATCAACCTCTGAAGATGGCGAATAAACTGTTATGTTTTTAACAACTTCTCAAGTTAAATCACTATCTTTTACTGCACTGACCTAAGAGATTTTTGTTTATTCTAGTTGAAAATTTTTTCACTAAGAGCACCCAAAAAGACAAAACCAACAACTTCTGGTGAATGCAGAATGCCCATTTTTTAATAGTTTTATTAGAATATTAAAAGTTAGGCTACAGAATGACAAGAGAGGATTAATCTTGTAAATTTTAAATGTTCACTTTAAATATAAACAATGATTCATTTATAATTCTAGATTTTATTTTCAAATAATCTTAACATAAAATATACTCTCTTTTAATTTTATCCAAGAAAAGCATAGTTTCTAGCCTAGGGACACTAGACTTTGAAGTTAAGCTATTGATTTCCTCTCCTAGATTGCTAGAAAATGGGGCTGCTCTGTAACATGCAGCAAGAGGCAGAAGGAGAAAGAGCAAAAGACTATCTAGGAAACTGTAAAAGACATTCAGCTGGGAACAGTCCATGTCCATCTATATGCATGACTCCACATTGACATTGAGCTTTGCAGTCCCACTCAGGGATGGTAGACCTTTGACAATGTAAATACGCAAGTATGAATAATGATAGATACCCCCACTCTGTTTGTTTAATAAACAAATGCCCCAGACATTATTCCAGTATTTATTTAGTGGACTCACATTAGAACCAGATAAAGCAGGAAGAGTTGGGGGCTGATGTAAGAAAGGATGAGTCTAACAAACATCTATTTCTCCTGTTATGTAAGCATATACGTAAGCACAGTTCACTAAAATATTCAATTTGGTTTTGTTTGTGTATTTTGTCAAAATGATAATAAAAGTCTTAGCTTTTATATAATACCTTTCATTATTTAAGAAAGGCTTACAATTGAGGTCATTTATAGACAAATTACAATTTGAAATCTTAATATAAATGAATAATTTATCACATTTAAATTATGTACACATCATAAATTTTCCAAGTTGGCATTTGGGTTTTCTTTTAATTTTTAAATTAATTTATTCATATTGTGTGGAGGTGCCAGTATCCATTACATCAGACTGTAGCTTATACACCCAGAGGAAAATGCCAACTTTAAGTTTATTGACATTTGTGGAAAATAAAAATTACACTGGATGTTGTTTGTCAATCAATTTTTATAAATCTAAACTATTTGAGGATAATATTTAATTTAAAATTTAAGGATATAAAACTTCACTTTTCTTAGCAAAGGAAAAACTCAGGGAAAAGATCAAAGTAAAAAGAACAAAATTGAGATTAGAAATCCATTTTAAGCTAAAATGACAATGTCTTCATAAATTAATATTAATCCTTTAATTATAAATTTCGAAGGTTTAAGTAGTTTCTATGACCTTAGCTTTGAATAATTATGCCATACGGAGCTTTTCTTAAATTTGAAAAAGATGCTGAATTGTTGTTCAAAGCCTTTTAATGACTTCAGGCTGGCAGAATTCCAGCATAATCCTTCAGATACCACTTAAAATTACAGACCAGGAACCCAAGCTGGTAAATGCTATGTCAAATTTGTAAGAGCTTTTTACTTATAGTACCTTGCAGAAAATGTTTGATATGTTGATATATTTATAAATATCAAAACAGGGAGCTTAAAACAACTTTTTATAGTGGAGAATTCACAGAGAGAAAAATGGACAGATTAGACTAAATATAAATAAAATTATTTGTGTATCATGAAATTAAAAGGCAAATACCAAAAATATTTTCCACAAAGATAAGGGTTTTATCATCCTAAATAAAATAGGATGATAAAAAAAATTTATATAAGCTGATAAGAAAAACATCAGGACCCTAAAAGGAGAGAAACTGGCAAAGGACATGAACAGGCAATTCCTAGAAAATAAACTACGAGTAACAAGTAATCTATTGTAAATGTTCAATCTGTCACTCTTTAAAAATGCAAATTAAAAACAATAACTGTTGTTCACGAAAAGTACCGAAACTTAAAAAAAATACTAACAATACCAAGGACTAAATAGATACTCTATTGGAATAAATATAAATTAGTACAAATTTTCTAATATAAATTAGTACAAAATTGCTGTAATTGACCTGTTAATTCCAGTGGAATTTTAACCTAAGGGAAAAAAATTGAAAACACTGACAAAAGTTTATCTATAATGTGCTAATCTCCACACTTAATAGCTTTTTAAAAAATCTAAATGTTCCAACATAACGGAATAACACAATAAATTATGCCATATCCACAAAATGGAATATCATGAAACAATGAAAACTATATTTTCAAAGAATTTCTTAGCATGGCTTTTGAAAAAGGAAGAGATGGAACTGTTTAAATAGTATGATCTGGAGAAGCTAAGTTAATACACAGCTATTTTACATACACATTACATTATTATTATTGGTTATATCTGGTTGGTGGCAGTAGCAGAGAATTTTATATGCTTCCCTATTTTCCGTATCTTCTAAATTATCCTCTGTTTTAACAATGGTTATTTTTCAAATAGCTGAATACCTTGGCAAAATTTAAATAGCAAAGTGTTAATCAATCTTCTAAAAATTACCCAACTATCATCACTTAGTAATGTTCTTTAATTTTTCAAAGGTTCATATTTTATGGGCTTTGTTTCAATTCAGTTTGAAAAGATTTTAAAAGGCTAGAAAAGAAGCATTCCGTTTGCAAATGTCAATCATTTACTCTCTTGGATTCTCTATTTCAAGTATTTTTACCTCGTGGAGGTATTTCATGTTTCTCTTAACTCAAAGTCATTTAAGATATCATCTAGGTCTAAATCGCTACTGACAGAAACTCAGGTAGGATCTGGGCTGAGGAATTCTTTCATAACCTTAACATCTGAAGTGCTGCTGAAACAACCCAGACCCACATGGAATGTTACATTTAGATTATTTATTATTCTGATGTTATTGTCCTCTCCTCTTTGAACCTCAATTTTATATTCAATGACAGAAAATTAATTTCTAAACCTCTGAATTCTGATGGGATTTTAAACTACTAGCAAATATTTGAACTTTCGGATTTATTTAAACATGATGAAACATTAAACTTTTTATAAGATACAGTGAGAAGAATCCAAGTAACTTTCAGAATGACACAACCGACTAGCAACAGAATTACCAGCTTATTAGCGTTAATTCAAAGTTTTATAGTAGGAACTCAAATATTGATTAATTTGTGTAGAAAAGCTAAAACTATGTCTGAAAAAAGATTTATGCTATGTGTTTAACTTATTAAGTAATATGGAGGAAATTATAACACTAAAATAATATAAATTAATATTTGAATACAAAGATGTATCTTGCCCTACCCAAAGTATTTATAATGGGTTGAAATCAAATTTGGATAAACCAATAATGATTTATTTATTCACATTACCATGCACAGGGGTTATACTGAATTTCTCAGTTGATCATTATTCTTTTATTCACTCACTTAACATTTAATGAATGCCTACTTTGGGCGAGGCACCATACGTGACCCTAGTGCTTTAGAAACAATTATTTCCTGCTTTCAGGAAGTTCACAATTCAGGTCTTCGCTGCATTTGGAAATGTTATACTTCTTTTACTAGTTAAGTAAAACATTAATCAGTCGGAAATACAAATTACTCTTATGAATAGCCCAGCAACACTTGATTTCACCATATGAACTTTGAAGTTGGCAAATTCCACCAATACAACAAAAAACAAACTCATCACACTAAACACTAGCCTATTTAATGTTCCCTTCCTTTTCCCCAGCTCCCCTCTTTGCCAACAAGTCCTTATGTTCTGGTTCACCTCCTCAGTTCCTTTATCCGTGTCAGCTAAGATGACTATGCTCAGGCCTCATTTCTATCTTGGTGCATTCCTGTGTCCTCACTTCAATTCGCGAAGATTCCGTTCCTCCAGACTCAGACAGCCCATGCTCCCTACTCTGCTGCAGAACTCCAATTCTGTATGAGCGAATTCTCTCACACCCTCTTCCTTTCTGCTGCATTGCACATCTGTTCAGCCCGAAGCCTGGCTGCCTTTACTGTTCTTGAAACTCCTCATTTAAGCAGGCTACTGTAATTCTTTACTAAGAACACAGACGACGTTAGCTATTAGGTCTTCTCAAGTCTTATCAGAGAACTTCTCTGTGTCTTTATCAATCCTCTTCTTCCTTCCCCCCTTGGTGAAGGTCATCCCTCCTGTCGCTCGTTCACTGACTATATCCCAGGTGATCACCTACCATGCGCCGGGTTTTCTAGGCATGGGGGTGTAGAAATGAACAAATAGACAAGGTCCTCTTAATAGAGCTTATTTTTTAGTGGGTGGGAGGAAATAGAAAATAAACAGACATGATTTCAGGTAGTCAGATGAGCTATAAAGACAATAGGCCAAAGTAAGGTGGTATTCACAGGCCAGGCTTTAGGTAAAGAGGTCAGGGAAGATGCTCTGAGGAGTGTGGAATAATGAGAAGGAGCCTAACCATTTAGGAAAATCATGCAAAGAACATTCTGGGCAGAGGGTGATAGTTGTATAGTCCTGGAGGCAGGAGAGGGCATGGTGCATTCCAGGTACAGACCAACATCTCCTGTGCCTGGACCCTTGTAGCCAAGGGGCAAGGCGAGGATTCCACTCACACCCACACCTCTCAAATCACAAGCCAGCAATTATCCACAACTCTTCACGTCATTAAGCTGCTGCTGTCCTTTAGTCCCTTCTCATGTACTTCAAAATGCTCAGGACATGTTCAGCCTAAAAATATACTCTCCTTAACTTCTGCTGCTCTTTGGAACTACACCTTCCTTTTAACATCACATTTTCCAGAACAGAGTGTTCCTTCATCCCTACTTCCTCACTTATCTTTTGCAACCGTGTTTCTGTGCACACTATCATTTTCAGTGCACTGTCCAAGATCATCAATGACTTCTCTGTTTCAAATCCAGTGACCTTTCCTCAACCCTCATTCTTCCTGATTTCTGTCACATTCTTGACAATCCTCCTTTCCAAATATTCTTTTCCTTTATTTCCATGAAAATTCATTCTTCTCATATTCCTTCTACCTTGATGACCCTTATGTGACTGTTTCCTCGCCAACCTCTCCAATGGAGTTATTCCCTTACGTTCTTCTTTCATAGCTGTTTTCTCACGCTCCCTCTCCCTCTCTTCTTTTTCACTCTCTCTTTCTCTCTCTCTCTCTCTCCCCCTCTCTCCCCCCTCCGCTCTCTTCAATAGTCTCACTCACTCCCAAGGCCACAGGCCAGGCCCTCTCTGTGGGTGACTCCTACAGCTGCTTTTCTCCGGTCCTGTCTTCTCTTAGGATATCTAGAAACATTATTTCAACAGCAAGTGAAAGTATAGCGTGGCACTTCAAACTCAACATGTTCTTAACTGAATTCATCATCTTTCTCCCCAAACCAGAAACTTCTATGTTCCCAATGAAGGATTGAATTTATACTTAACAAGTCTAATCAGCGCCATCTCTGTGATGCTTCTGCAATGTCTTCTCTGTCTCACTGCCACCACGACACCCCTAGTGGCTCTCATGTACCTCTACTGTGCCCTCGAGAACTGGTAGCTTGGACTAATCCAGTCCCTGTCCACTCCTTCTACTGCTACCATACCTTGTCAACACTGACAGAATCATGTTCCTAATAATCACTTGAATCTTGACACTTTATTTCTCAGAAAATTCAGTAGCTCCTCAGTGTTCACCCAACAAAGCCAAAATACTTATCGCAGCTTTGGAGACTTTCAGTGATCCCCGAGCTATCTTTTAGCCTGTTCACTAACCACTCCCCTTGATTAAGCTATTTGCCATGTACGTAGTTTTGTTTGCTCTTGTTTTGTTATTCCTTTGACTCAGAATGCCATATTCCATATCTACTGGTCAAAATCCTAATATTACTTATGTCTAGTTCAAATGACATCTCTTCTGGTTAATTTTTCCTGATTTCCTCAGCAGAAAATAATTTTTCCCAAATTCATACTCTATCTTGCATTATAGTTATCTATGGATGTGTGCGTGTGTGTGTGTGTGTCCTGCTGTCACTACTATTTCATCTTTTTGAGGACAGTGACCTTCTTTTTTCTTTGCATCCACACAGTACCTGGGATATGCCTTTTCAAGATATAGAAAATCTACCAGAAATGTTTGTCAAATGAATTATCAATGGTTTCTAATACTAACTTTTTAATTATCTTTAACCTGTCAGTTTAGTTAGTAACACATATAAATCTACACTTGACAAACTTCATCTCCTATTAAAAAGAAATATTTGTAAAATATATACATAATGCAAGATAATTAAAGCCTGAATTGGATGTTTTATAAGTCTGGCTTTGGTAAGCCCAATTTTCTTAAATCGAGATACACTGGTATCTATGGGATTTAAGAACATGTATTTAGAAATACCTTGAACTGTTAGCAGAGTTGATTGAAGCCAAAGTGAGGTGTGCTTGTAAGAGTTCTTTCCCTCTCCATCAGTCTCTCTTTTATCTGTTGTTTTCAAAGGTCTAGGATTCTTCTGTATAAGGCAATTTCTCTAATTCCTAAAACTTTATATATTTTAGCATCAAAACATTATTATTTTATACTGCTGTGAAAGAATTATCACTAATATCCCACTTAGATGTATAAAAGGCATCTCAACCTGAACATGTCCTGAATGGCCCAACCTATTGCTCTCGTAATTCTTCTTCCCTTCAGCTAAGAGAAACTCCATTTGTCCACTGGCTTGGGCAAGTAACCTTGGTGTCACTCTCGACAGCTCCCCTATGCCCCGCTCTCCATGCCCCATGTATGAATCAACAGCAAATCCTGTCAGCTCTACCTTTGGAGCATATCCCAAATCTGATCAGCTTTTACCACCTTTACTGCTATTACCTAGACACCTCTTGTCTAAATTATTGCAATAGCCTTTTAACTGGTCTCTCTAGTTTCTCCTTTGCCCTCAATTCATTCTCTTCTCAGCACGGCAGCTGGAGAGATCCTACTCAAGTGTGAGTCAGATCATGTCACGCCTCTGCTCAAAACCTGCCAAGCCTCCTCTACCTATGGAGGAGAGTCAAAGCAAAGCCCTTTCACTGGCCTACTCAGACCTCCCTGACCTGGGCCCATGCCCTGAGGTTTCTTCTCTGGCCTTATCACCTTCTCCTCTTCTCCTCTGTCAACATTCCCAGCCATACCAGTCTCCCTGCTGTTTGTCCAAGAAGCCAGGTGAACTCTTTAGAGCCCTTTGCCTATTTTTTTCTGAGTTGAGAGCTCAGGGCCAAGGGCAAAGGCAAGGGCAAAGTCTGCTGAAATCTGACTTTCAAATGAATTAAGGTACTATAAAGAAAGCACATTAGGATCATAGTCTGTGTGAAATCAATGGAGTAATGCCTAGTATGCTGATGTATACTCTTTGAAGGCACGTTATTTGAAGATGGAGAAGAGGTAGAAAAAATTAAATAGAATTAGGTGATTCTTAAATTACCCTTTTCAAGTTTCTTATTCCCAAGATACAGATTGGTCTTAAGAAACTCAAGGGGCAATTTTACAAACAGTAATTCACATTTAGTACCTGAATAAAATATTTATACTTTTTCAGAACATCAAAAAAAAAAAATACTTGAGATTGTGCCTTGAATATAAGTCAACCCAAAATATGTAAACATTTATTGACATTTATTTTAATAATGTATGATTATAAAGAGACTTTTCTTATTTCTACTGAAATATTAACCTGGAAAATAAATCATCATTTATGCTACACTGTTATAAAAAACTGTAAAATACAGAAATGATTGTAAGACGACCTAGGAAAATCTGAAACTTAAGTATAAACCTAGGAAAATTTAGCCCAAGTATTTCTAATCAATATAATATTTGATGATATTATAATATTATTTTATTACAATGTGTGCTTAATTACTATGGAATAGAATATTCCACATAATCTCTTCCATGAAAGTCAATGGAAAAGTTAGGAAATTACTTAAATTATTTAATAGGGATATATCATAAGTCAATACAATAAATCCTAGTAGATATGATGCCTAGACATAGAGCAAGATACTTAAATTGCTCATTTGAAGAGTTTATAAATAAAAAGAGTAATTCCATGTCTGTTACCTTTCAGAGATTAAATATAAGGGTGGTGGCCTAGCATTTTAGATACGGGTTTCAACTGCCTATTAAAAAATACAGTCAGATGTCTTACCTTTTCTAATGTCATCTCTGTCTCAGCAGCATGGGTCTTTTTCAACTCTATTTTCATCTTTTCTGATTCAGCCTTCAGTTTGTTGACAGCAGTCTCATGGTCCCGTGCCGCCCTTTGCTTTTCCTCTTCACGAAGAAGACCAAGCTCTACCAGCTGCTGTTTCCGCTGTGAGTTCACACTAATCAGCTCTTCTCTCAACTTGTGAACCTGGGTCTCCATGTCAGCAATAACCTTGTTTTTAAAAACAGAAGAATGGGCAGAAGATATGAATAGGAAAGTCACAAAAGAAGAACTGCAAAAGGCCAATAAACAAAATCCAAAAATATCAAATACAAAAAGTTCACTCCTTCCTTCCTTCCTTCCTTCCTTCCTTCCTTCCTTCCTTCCTTCCTTCCTTCCTTCCTTCCTTCCTTTCTCCCTCCCTCCCTCCCTCGTTCCCTCCCTTCCCTCATTCCTCACTCACATGCCATTCCCTCATAGACAAGAGGTAAAATACCACCTGGAACATCTTACCATGTATTTGTAGCCTAAAACAACATGCTGTTTAGTTTTACTTGTATCTAATATCTATGTAAATGGAGTATTACATGTATTCTTCTGAAACTTGCTTTTCATATATTTGATATCACATTCCTGAAATTCATCCAGTGCTCCTTATTACATTTTTTTAGTTTCATTGGTTTCTGCTTTTATTTCCTTCCTCCTACTTTCTTCAGGTTTATTTTGTATTCCTTCTTCTTATCTTGGATACTTAACTCATTTATTTTTATCCTTTCTTCTTTTCTGATTAATAAACTTAAGACTATAAGCATTTCTACAACTATTGCTTTAGTTCCATCTCTTAGGTTTAGATATATGGAATTTTCATTATCATTGAATTCAAAATATGTTTTTAAACATCCCTATGATTTATTTTGTTGACTTATGAACCATTTAGAAGTATGCTTCTTAATTCTCAAGCATATGGGATATATTAGTCTCCCAGGGATGCCGTAACAAAGTACCACAAACTAGATGCCTTACAAGAACAGAATTTTATTTTCTCACAGTTCTGGAGGCTAGAAGTCTAAAATCAAGG